>CM031900.1:16412656-16460956 GCA_018691285.1 Cucurbita argyrosperma subsp. sororia
GGCTACTATGTATAATTCTATACTATAGTGTGTGGGGGATTACGTTTTTATATTTATATCAATTTTAATTGGAGTGCATTGTTGTTGGAGTTGAGTTTTTGAGTTTTTTTTTTTTTTTTTTTTTTTTTGTTTTTTTATTTTGTTTCCGCCGGACTTTCTTCACGACACCTCTGGCATGGGAAGGCTGGCTGAGTCGTCCCACCCACTATCAATTCACTATGTGGACCTCTTTCCACTCCCGTAGAAGAATTACTCTCCCTACCTTCCTCCTCCCCCCCTTTCCGCAGTTCCTGCTTACGCTAGATGCGTATCCGGAATGGATGGGTCTTCCTCCAATACCCGAACTCTTTCGGTGGCACCCACTTCCTCTGCCACCATGTCTATGTCTATTGCGCAGATGAACCGAACTGCATGCCAACATTTCATGGATTTGTGAGGTATTGTCATGACCTTCTCAACCACCACATCCACAACCTTTTTATTCTTTGTTACGGCTGCCACGTTTCGCTTGTACCTGAAAAAGAAGAGTCATCTTCATCTTCTTCTTTGTCTTCGTAGCCAAAAATTCTGTCCTCATGGACCTTAAGATAACCTATAACCTCCTTAACCGACAAGTTCTTGAGGTCGCGAAACTGCTTGATGGAGGTAACAGTTTGCATGAATCTTAGGAGAACAGTTTGCATGATTTGGCATAAATCGATCTTAATTGTATATTTAATTGAGTTATGTGTGTTGGGTTTTATGTCCTAAAACTCATAGTTGGTAAACAAAAACATATTCTATAAAGTTATTATTGTTGTTTATTCAGTAAATATTGTTATTTAATAAAGTGAACTGATATGAATTCAACTGCTAACCCTTTGCATGTACCCAAAGGACCGATTACAAGAAGCAAGGTTAAGAAGATTCAAGAGACCTATACATTGCATCTTCAAAAGCTAGCTAGTGTACCGGTTGAAACAAAGACTTTTGAGCCCAAAAATCTTTATAGAATTAGCATATCAAATCAAGAAGATAATGGAGTGGCTGATATTGAAAAGTAATTAGAATACTTGCCTTTGGTAGTTGAATTACCAATTAAGGAAATTTATTAATGCCTTATTTGTTTCAATTTGTATTTAATAGCATTTATTAGTAATTTGTGGTTGGCGGCTGAACTATATTATGTTAGGGTTACCTTTTAAGCCTATTTAAAGGCATGTAATACTCATGTTTAGGGGATTTTTGTTGAATACAGAAAAAAACCTTTGTGTTTTCTTACTACCCTTTTTGTGGTGTTATTCTTTTTCAAACCTTGCTTTAGGTTTGATGTTTAAAACAGATTCATTGAATTAGTTTTGATCAAGCTAATTCTAGAGTGAATTGTCTTGGTATCTAAGAGTGACCATCATAGATTCCAAGTTCGATCTAAGAGTCATTCATCTTCTAACCAGCTCTTGGTTGGAATCAATCCGTTAAGTTAGCTTTCTCTGTGAGCCTTTTGCAAGAATTCTAGAAGGACCTCTAGCTTTGCAAATTCCAGCATTGTCAACGCTTATCATTTGATATCAGAGCATTTGGTCGACGTTCTTTGGCCGCTCTAGAGGTAAAATATTTTTATTGTTATTTTTTTGTATCAATTTTTCTCTCTCTCAGATTATCAGAAAAAAAAAAGAAAAAAATAATCAGTAGAAAAAAAAATCAGTTCTAAGAGAAAAAAAAAATATATTCAGTTCTTATCATTTATTTTCAATCTCTTGATCCTTGAGATACTAGTCTAAGCTTATTAGAATTGATCGTTGAATTGGTTATAATCAAGCTTAAAGCAAGATTGCACCAAAAAAAAAAAAAAAAAAAAGCTAGCCTTTACATTCTTGACCTAGTACCAAAAGCCTACCTTTGAGTGTTAAACATGAGTGCCCCTGAGTGAAATTTTTGTGAGAAGTGTGGAAAGGTCCCTTGATAACAAAATGTCACATAATGGAGAAGCAATACCACCAGTACCAGATCTTAATACAACCATTCTTCAAGCAATTCAAGGTATGATGGAAATGATGATGCAAGATAGACAAGAATGAAGGGCGCAACAACAAAGACAAGAACGAACATTACAAGAAGATGAAGGTATAGTAGTACAAGAAAGAAAAGTTGATGGTAGATGGAGAGGAAAAAATAACCATGCAACTATTATGCAACCTAGAAGGATGGAAAGAGTACATGAAGATAGAGATGGGGGAGTTAAACTCAAAATCCCGCCCTTTTGTGGAACGGCAGATTCTGAGGCATACTTGCAATGGGAAAGAAAGATAGAGGCGAAGTATATTCAAATAGTTTGCAAATATCTAACATCCTTTAATAGTTTGCAAATATGCACTTCGACTCAAAGAATTAGTTTGATCAAAACTAATTCAACATTGTCTTGGTATCTAAGAAGGTGCATATTTGCATTACACTTTAGAATGGGTGTTACAGCTAACAACAGATGGTTAACAATAGCTCCCATGGGTGGTTTTGAAAATAACTAAAATATTACTAATAATAAATAAAAAAAAATATATACAAGCTTAACATGGTGGTGGTTACCTATTCCAATATAACAATAATATGTTTCTTTAGTTTTAGTGGGTGTAATTGACCATGGATCCTAATTTAACTCATATAAAAGTGGAAAAAATCCAGCACAAATATTCTCATATTTACAAAATGAATTCATTTTCAACACTTTCATGGTCTCTCCTATTGTCATTTTTCTTTGCTACCTTATTTACTAACATCGATGGAAAAATCTTCCGAAACCCACCGATTGCAGTCAACATAATAAATGTTCTAAGAAATCATGATCTGCTCACTATTCATTGCAAATCTGGTGATGATGACTTGGGAGTCCATCATCTCCCACCTTTGAGCGGTTACGCTTTTAGTTTTCGACCAAACTTTTGGGGCTCAACACAGTTTTACTGCACCTTCCAGTGGTCTGGCTGGTCGCATTACATTGATATATACAAGGATGATAGAGATAGAACTAAATGCAACGATACTCTATGTTTGTGGTTAGTGGTTGAACATGGTATTTGTATGTTCAACTATAAAACCAAATTGTATGATATTTGCTACACATGGCCGGCTAAATGAATATAAAAAATCGATATATCCATGAATTGGAGGGTTTTGATTATGATATTATAATAAATCGATATAAATTTGATACGGTGTATTAGTTTTAATGAAATATATTATTAAGATTTGTTAAGGTATTTCAATGCATAAAATACTTATTTATTAATTTCTTCCACTTTGATCGAAATTATTTGCCCTCATTTATCGAAATCTCCCATCATTTTTTCCAACATAAATCAAACTCAAATATGACAAGAATACAAAACCAAATTAACTTTCTTTCTTTTTTTATTAGTTATAAAATTTAAACATCTCATTAGCTGTTAATGTTACGTTACTTGTCTATATTATTTCAATGAAAATGGGTCCAATTTCAATGTCGGCGCAGTCTCGAAGAATATCATTATTTTTATTTGCTAATCTATTTACTATCGAATTATCAATTGAATTTATAGCCACCCAATAAAAATCTCTCATTTTATAAGCTTGTTCAAATTGACATGATTAGTGTCACGGTCTTACATCAATCGCATAATGGAATTTGTTTATTACGACTCTCAAGTGGTCCGATGGGCGACACTCGCATAATAAACTCAGTTTAGTTTGACTCGCAAATGCTTCCACTAACGAGAAACTATCGTATTATAGTAGTTTGACCCATACATTTTGACCGTTTGCAAATAAGGTATGATACCTAAGCATAATTTAGTAGATACGGTATGAATTAAGATCACAAAGTTCGGTAGTTCAATTTCTTACTCCTAAAGTGTTGAGCTTAAAAAAATTAAAATTTTGAGACCTATTGGACATAGTCTTAGGTTTATGGACCAAATAGATATAAAGTTGAAAGTTCGTCGTGGATTAAACGTATAATATAGATAAATTTGAATGTCCAATACGCTTTTAATCTTATATGATTTTAAAACTTCATCATAAAGTATGTATTCCATCTTATTGGAGGTCCTAATGATGATGAAAGAGATGTCATTCTACAAATGGGTCAAACCCTTACCTTGTTTAAGATATTTGAAGGTGGAGAATATAGGGCTTGGATTCTTTCCTCCGACTAGTCTATGAATCCACAAGTAATGAGAGTCGAGATGGTCACTGTTGAGAGTCGAGATTCGATATGGGTCAAACCCTTACCTTTTTTAAGATCTTTGCTCCAATAGGCTGAGAGTCGAGATTCGATGGATTTTGTGCGGATGGTCACTGTTGATCATCTGATTCTTGTCATAATGGCAATTTCGTAATTATCCATATCTTCAGGGGTCATTAGGTAGTTTGTCACTTTCAGAATATATTATTACTATTTTTCTAAAAAAAAAAATCCATAATTTTTCTAAGAATTCTTCATCCCTTCTTGGTCATTATTAAGACTCTTGTCCTTGAACAATCCTCTTGATTTCTTTTCTTGAATTTGATAAGGAAGGATAAGTAGGAAAACAAAGAAATGGTGCAAAACTATATTACCCCCAAGGATATCTAACTATGGTTCATGACCTAAAAGACCTCCAAATGCTATTAAACTATGTAGTAGACCTTATTATGTGATGTCGGAAGATGTGATGATGTTTGAAAGTTATTGGAACACGTTGATTAGTAAAACCAAGAATTAGAGATAAAATGACCAAAATGCCCCTAGGACTACTTATTTAAATTCAAGGTCTATATGTGCTTCATATGACTTGCTACTTCTTTTAAGGCCTATTCGTAAGAACAAGGAGTTATGTTCAATGGTTCAAGTTGATTAGAGCAAGCTTGGAACCTAAAACAAGTTAGGACCAAAGAAACACCTAAAGGAAAAACCTCAAGACACAAAAATCAAGACCCTTCTAGAATCCTCTAAGGAATTCATTATGAATGTATGACCTTCTAGAAAAACCCATGTTTGTTATTACGATGTATTCATATGTTTATGAATGCATGTTATAACTTATGCCTTAAGAAATTATGAACCTTAGAAACTTACAAGATTGAGAATCAAGAACAATATAGCTCCTTTCAAAAACTATACAGAGAATACTTTATTGAATCCTAGAACAAATGCAAAATCTAAGCAATAGTTGGGTAACATAACCATTACCTCATATACTACAAACTCTGAAAATACTTTATAGGTTCCTTCCTATTATCGATGTTACTCCCATCACTGTTTGATGTTAACTTCTTGACAGTAATGGCCTGTCCAGAATGCATCACACCCTTGTATACAATCCCGCCATAAGCACATATCTCATGAAAAGTAATAGTGACCTCAATTAGATCTTGGGAAGAAATTCTTTCCTTAGGTGGGAAATAGACATCCGAATCCATAGATTTTCTTTCCTTGTTTTTCTCCATTTCGAATGGATGTCTCATGCAATATAAGATGATCATAATTAGAACAATAGAAACTCCACCTACCTTAAAAGATGGAGACGACGAATCTCCATTGCAGTTGTCAAGAGGTCCACCACAGAGTCCCTCTTTGTCAATGAATCTACTAGTGGGCATGTTCTGAAAAAAAGTTTTTGAAGGGATCAGATGTCTCACGTTATGCTATATTGCTTATGCCGTAGCAAAATTAGTAGATCTTGTACTCAAAATAGAATGATTGTTCTTCAACTAGGTATACTTTTTACGACTAAAACTTCTATTTCACATTTGCTAAATTTTATTTTTCTCTTTCCAACGTTACTTACATATTAACTAACATTTTGTTTGTCAAGAAAAACATATTAATTTGATTAAAATAAAAATAAATAAAAAAAAACAGCTCAGACAAAAAATCAATTGAGTAACTACTAAATTTATGTAATATATATAATATTACAATTATTAGAACAAAAGTATATTTATCCATATAATAATTAAAAAAGAAGTTAAAGTAATATTCTTGTCAATTTATCTCAAATTCCATTTTATTTTACTTTTTTTTTCTTTTTTACTTTGAATTTATTAAATTTGGTTGAAAAAGTAATTTATGAAAAAACAATAGGACGTGAATAAGTGTGACTTCTGAGTAAATTATGGGTACATGAATCACCAAAGATCACATGCTTATAAGAGCGACGGTGAGGATAAGATGACTAAGAAATGTTTAAAAGACTTGAAAGTCACAACCTATACAACCAAGGAGCACCTTCCTTTATGGGTAGTTCAATCATAGGACCACATGGTTAAGCATGCTTTACTCGGAGCAATTATATGTTGGGAGACCTTTTAGAAATTTTCCTAGGATGCATGTGAATGAGGACAAAGCATGTTAGAAAGACTAAATTGGTCTATCGAGATAGTTTTCACATATCTCATCATGTTTGTTTGTCTTCTATCTTTTGCTTTGTCATTTTCACTTTTCCCACTTTTATTATTTTCACTTTTTCCATTTTCATCACATTATTAATGAATATGGATTTCCACTTTCATCTAATTATTTGTATGTACATTAAGAATTTTATTTTAAATATGTAAATTAAGCTAGGATGACAGAGCTCATGTAAATTGTCAAGGCTCAAGTCATTATGCGTAGGAATGGTATCAGGGCCAGCCTCTCAATTTTTTGAGGGAAGAGGAGTTACCCGATCTTTAAGAAAGACAATGTAAAACAGGAGGATGATAAGAGAGATTCAGAAGAATTTAGAGTATGTGATAGCTGAGCGAATAGCCCTTGTGTTCCAGGTGGTAAGAAGCGGGAAGCGCAGTAAGTTCGTTGGCAAGCTTGGGTGCTTGGTCATATGAAAAATTCTGAAGAAAATCTTACCTACAACCTAACACCTTTATCAGAGACAAAACAAAGATTGACAACTTGTCAGCCACACAGTGGAGGCTCGCATGTGAATTATCAGTGTTTGTAAATTATTAGTCTTTTAAATTATTAGTTTTCTATATGTCTTTAGCTACTTTTACGAAAGCAGATCTTGCAGGGGTCCTGTCCTGTTAGATTTGATCTTATCTCTTAGTTGGTGTTTTCAAATTTACGTTCAAATCCGAAGTCTATAAAACGACTTCATCAATGTAAGGAGAGCATCGATCGGCCGATAGCTCTCTCTTGAATATCAATTTAAGAATTCAGAGAAAATTATTCTACTCTATCTCTTATCTATCTTCTTATGAACGAATTTCTGAGAAAGCTCAGAAAATCAAACCATTTCAAATGTTCTACCAATGAAGAAGAAAGTTCAAATGAACATAGAATGGGAGAAAATCTCACAATCTCAAATACTGCCAATCAAGAATATCAAATTGCAAGGATCGAAGATCAACTCCAAAATTGGACTATTCCAAAGGTTGATCCTAAAACTATCTACCAAATCTCAACCTTCAATTTTACTTAAAGATCATGCATCAAATTCTCAGAGAAAAACATCCCAATTCATAGTAATAGGGAATCTCTGAATCTTTTTTCAAAATGTCTTATACTCTAACACCATGAAGAGTTTAACTATCTTCACGTCGGTCTTGTCCAAGTCGTTGTAAAACCATTGTTCAGACTTGGGTTAGATATCCCAGTCCTTATCTCCTTACGAGATAAGAGACATGAAGATTTCTCAAATTCTTTATTGGGAATGGTTCAATCCAATCTAGAGAATGGACTAGTCTATTTCAATTGTTATCCAAATTTTACTTTGTTGCTCCATGACCCGCACATATTATCAGCCCTCGTGCTGGACTTACAATAAAAAAATTTGAACATCAAGGCTGAAACTCATTCTTCAATCGTCATATTCAGGGTTTATTAGAAACTCATGAATACAAATATTTCTCCAAGAGCATTAAGATCCTCGCCAAAAGGATCAACCATGCTCATAGAGGCAAATATTGGAAAGTCCTCAGTGACTGTTCCGAAAACTCTTTCTTGGGATCAAATAACTAGAAATACTCTCTAGAAAATAGAAGATTCTAATCTTCCGAGGAAAAAGGAATCTCAAAACCCATTACAAATTATCGAACATGACGATGGAAGCGTTGAAATAAAATTCAGCGAAGAACCCTCGTTAGAATCAAAAGTAAAAGAATTCTTGAGTACAAGACCAAGAACGTCGGGAGTTTCAAGATCAATGTATGACCCCTTAAAGGTAAAAGAGGTCAGTTATGATAAAAAAAAAGGGCATCAACCCACTATGAAGATGGCTCAAGATCTCCAACCCATACGGATATGGATACTCAATCCGTCTACGAAAGTCAGCTAAATGTCATTACGACTGATTTCCAGATAGACAAAGAATTATTGAAGGCAGATTTTAAGTCAGCTGCCAACTCTTCAAAGAGAAAAGCTTTCTTCCAAACCTACAAAGAAGCTGAGCGAAGTGAATTAAGAGCTCCACGATCTCCACCCTGCTTGAGCGTATCGAGGGAAAAATCTCAAAAAATTCTGGTACTCAGCAAGAACAAGCAGGCAGCTCTGTACCGAAAGTCGATGAGTCAATCCCAATACTCAGACCGGCAAACCTCGATGTATTTACAAAGAGGATTTCAAAAGAAGAGGCCGCGTTGGCCAAAATATAAGAAAAGTTGGATAGAATCCTAAATCCTGGGATAACATATCAGGATTCATTTGTCAATGACGACGAAATTCAAGAATTCGAAGACGAGATTTTAGATGAGGTAGAAGGGCCTCTCTACAATCGAATTGAAAGAATCTCTTAGGGAAGCCATAATAATACCAGTATTCAGAAAAACTGGTACCCTCAACCGTCTTTTCCGGATATTCAATTCGAAGAAAAGACTCTACAAACTCAAGCTCATTACGATGGTCTAGCAATCTATTAATGGAATATGGATGGATTGTCCGACTATCTGACAACGAATGTTGTCAATGAAATGATGATGGCCGCAGGCATGTATAAGTTACAGGGCCATAAATCCGACCATCAAATAGCTCAAGTTTTAGTGACCGGATTTATCGGGCATTTCAAGGACTGGTGGGACAAATATCTCGATAAAGAAACTCGCCAATAGATATTAAGCCACTATGTCATTAAGCCAACAACTCAAATCATCAAAAAGGAAGGTCCATCAACTAGGACCGAAGTACAAAATGAAAGGGTAGAGGATGCAGTCAACACCCTCATTTATATCCTTATAGAATTCTTCGTTGGTGACCCCTTGAAATACCAGGAAAGATCCGCCGAAATACTCATGAACCTGAAGTGCCCCACCTTAGAAGATTTTAGGTGGTACAAAGACATGTATTTCAGCAAAGTTCTTATTGGAACGGACAGTTCGTTGGAATTCTGAAAAGTGAATTTTGTCAATGGACTACCAAAACACTTTCAAGAAATGAGTCAAAGATTCAAAACAATTCTCAATTCTTCGATATCAAATAGAAAAGAGACTTTGAAATGAGTCAAAGATTCAGATTTTCGCGATAGAAAAGAGTTTGTTAGATTTTGATCAATACGCAAGGGGATAGAGGCCCCCTCAACCTCCAGAAGGAAGAAGGTTAAGACGCATCCAAAGCCTTATAATTCGTACAGGCCCAGAGAAAAGTATCGGAACAAACCAATACAATCTCAAAAGCTAACATATTCAAGAAGAAAGTATACTCCAACAAAAACCCATAGAGGAAAGAAAAAGCAAACTTGCTTCAAATGTTGAGAAGAAGGACACTATGCTAACAAGTGTCCGATAAGAGGAAAGATCAATAAGTTGGATATAGATCACGAGCTGAAAAATCTACTACTACGACTGGCTCTAACCGACTCAGAACAATAAAGCGAGGGAGAAATCCTCGAACTCCAAGAAGAATCTGATTCATATTCTAGCACAGAATATGAATCAGGACAAAAAGAAAAGAGGACGTGCGAAGGATGCATAAATGTCCTTACAAAGGATCAAGAAATTCTACTCAAAGTAGTAGAAAAAGTTCAAGATCAAGAAGTTCAACAGAAAATCGCTCAACGTTTTAGAGATGCCATGACAATCTCTAAGACACCTGAAAGGGAAGAAAAAAACCCCTATAGACTTCAATCGGTTCTCCAAAGGTTTGAAAAACCGAGAGAACTCAGTACTCAGGACCTACAAAGAGAGATTAATAATCTCAAATAAGAAGTACAGCCATTAAGATCTGAAACCTGGTCAGAATCCTATATGCTTCGCCAAGAAGTTCTCAATCTTCAGGAATGGCTGCCCCGAACGAAAGGAAACGGCGCAACCAAACTTAGACGAGGATGACTTTCAAAGTTCCTTCGTTGGAGCCATCACCACTACTCAATATCAAAAATGGCACGCTCTCGTTACCTTAAAAATTTATGATTTCAAAATCACACTAAAAGCTCTCATAGATACTGGTGCCGATCAAAATTGCATTCAAGAAGGCCTAATACCTACAAAGTATTTTGAAAAAACTACTGAGGGCCTTAGAGGTGTAAATAACAATAGACTCAAAATTAATTAAATTATCTAATGTCCATGTTTGTAATGACGAAATTTGCTTCTTAAATTCCTTCCTTTTAGTAAAGGACTTAGGACAAGAACTAATCCTAGGTATTTCTTTCATTACTCAATTATACCCTTTTAAAATAATTGAAAAGGGGTTAGAGTCAAAAGCCGTAGGAAAGAAGATAAAATTTAATTTCCTTTCTCCTATAAGGATTAGTGAAATAAATAATCTTCAATAAATGTATTAAATTATAAAGAAAAACAAATTTCTTTTTTTAAGGAAGAAATTTCATTCAAAAGAATAGAAGAACAGATTCAAAGTAAGACCGTCCAGTCGAAAATCAAAACTTTACAAACTCAAATAGAAAGGGAGATTTGTTCAACTATCTCTAGTGCCTTTTTTAATAGGAAGCAACACATAGTTAATCTTCCTTATGTCAAAAACTTTGAGGAGAAAAATATTCCTATGAAGGCCCGACCTATTCAAATGAATAAGGAATTACTAACATTCTGCAGAGCTGAAATCAATGATCTTTTGCAGAAGGGTCTTATTAGGCCGTCAAAGAGCCTATAGTCATGTGCGGCTTTTTACGTCAACAACCAGGCAGAAAAGGAACGCGGAGTCCCGCGACTGGTAATTAACTACAAACCCTTAAATAAGGTTTTGGAATGGATTAGATATCCAATTCCAAATAAATCAGATTTAATGCAAAGAATTTCAAATGCAAAAATATTTTCAAAATTTGACATGAAATCAGGATTTTGGCAAATCCAGATTTCAGAAAAAGACAAGTACAAAACGGCTTTCAATGTCCCTTTCGGACAATACGAATGGAACGTTATGCCATTTGGGCTAAAAAACGTTCCATCCGAGTTTCAAAAGATTATGAATGATATTTTCAATCCTTTTCAAGACTTTTCAATTGTTTATATTGATGATGTTCTGATTTTTTCTCAAAACATCGATCAACACTTCAAGCATCTCCAAACATTTTTTACAACAGTCAAAAGAAACGGTTTAGTTTTGTCTAAACCCAAAATTAAACTTTTTCAAACAAAAATCCGTTTTCTTGGATTTGAAATCTATTTGGGTCTAATTAAACCCATTCAAAGGTCCATTGAGTTTTCCTCAAACTTTTCGGACCAAATTACAGATAAAACCCAACTACAAAGATTTTTGGGATGTCTCAATTATGTGTCTGATTTCCTTCAAAATATCAGACCTATCTGCAAGCCACTTTTTGAAAGGCTAAAAAAGAACCCAAAGCCCTGGACTGAAGAACACACCAGAACAGTCCAAAAAATCAAATCCCTTGTCAAGTCAATTCCGTGTTTATCGCTGATAAACCCAAGGGCTAGTTTAATAGTGGAGACTGACGCATCCGATATTGGATATGGAGGAATCCTAAAACAGTCCCTTGACAAGAAAGAATCCATTGTCCGTTTCCATTCAGGAATATGGAATTCTACTCAAAAAAAATTATTCAACAGTAAAGAAAGAAATACTTTCAATAGTACTTTGTGTACAAAAATTTCAAAGTGATTTAATTAACAAAAGTTTTGTTATCAAAACCGACTCAAGGGCATCTAAATTTGTTTTAGAAAAAGATGTCAAAAATCTTGTGTCTAAACAAATTTTTGCTAGATGGCAAGCCATTTTATCTTGCTTCGACTTTCAAATTTTGCCTATAAAAGGGATCGAAAACCCCTTGGCAGATTACCTCTCAAGAGAGTTCTTACTCTCAAAAGAAAAATTCTCCATTCTCCCTAACCAATCTATCTCACAGCAATGACCGAAAAGAAAGTGATAGAAAAAGGGAAGAAGCCCAATGCTTCTTCAAGCACACCTACTCTAATGACATCCGACAGCTATGCAATGGATGCTGGTGTCACATTGGTGACCAGATCTAAAGCAAACCTTTCTCAATAACAGGTGGAGGTTATCACTCCGACGAGGCCTTCAGCCTCTTCAACACGGCCATCTGTCGTTACTCCATCAAGACCCACTGTCTCTTCCACTTCAAAGGGACCTTCTGTCCCCTCGACCTACTCGGACGCGGTTGTTCCCATTCGTTTTTCTCCAGTTCCTGAAATCAAAACCTATTTTCAAAAATCTGTGTCCATACCAGAAGCTCTGGTAGAACCAGAATACGACGACCCGAAAATCGGCGAAGTCATTAAAAAAGCCTATCCATCGGGATTCTTTTATATCCCAGAAGATCTTCATAAAACCAGAAGGTTTTATGAATTCATTCTAGTCGACACAAAATTCGTCGAAATTACTCATATTCCGAGTCGCGATGATCCTTCGAAAATCGAGTATTCAAAATTAAAAATTTTTAAAGTCATGAATTCGACGTATTGGAATCAAGATCCATACACTGAAAAGACATTCTCAAAACCTTTTGTTCCTCATTCTTACTCCTACAGAGACTATCAGATGGCATGGTTCAATGTCATTTGGTATCAAAATTACGAGCATTCATGGTTCATTCAATTTTGCCAGAACGCTCATAAAATTCATTACCCATTTTGGTTCATCAAATGGTGGAAAATCTTTGGATCAGCCAAAGATATATTTCCAGTTCCAATACAAGAATCGTTCCACTATTTCGTTCAAAATATATTCAAAATCCCATTTCCATTGACCATGCGCGCTTTGCGTAATTTTCAAATTCCTTGGAATTTAACTTGGAATTTTCAAATTAAAGAGACCGAAGACCAAATAAAACAGGTCTTCAAAACATATTCAAAA
The DNA here is from genome assembly GCA_018691285.1 of Cucurbita argyrosperma subsp. sororia. Taxonomy (NCBI): domain Eukaryota; kingdom Viridiplantae; phylum Streptophyta; class Magnoliopsida; order Cucurbitales; family Cucurbitaceae; genus Cucurbita; species Cucurbita argyrosperma. The sequence goes on from CM031900.1 coordinate 16,425,870, forward strand.
TCAAATGGTGGGATTAATATACCTTCTTATACCCACGCAGACATCAAAGCTTTAAAGGTCTGGCTATCTGAGAATGGCCACCTTCAGGATTTTTCCAAGAAGAAGACTCTGAATTCCTAATTCAAAGTCGAGGCTACTCGCCGCTTTAGCCCAGACAACTTCGGAAGCTGATTTTCAAAAGCTTCTTCAAGAAGCCACATCAGTCGGTTCGACGTCTTCTCCTTCTATTATAGAAGAAGAAGATGAAGAAACATCTATGATCTCAATGATCCATTTTTGGGTTCAATTTGTAGATATCATCATCTCATGATAAATAGCTCTAATGTAAATTCAAATCCGTGAAGGGCCCTCATAGTCATTATTTTTCCTTCTTTTGGCATTATTATTAATGTACTCTTATTAACGTCAAAGAATGCATGTTTGTATATCTATGTATAAACATTTTTTAAGCTAGGAGGAGAAGAAATCGTAAGGGCTCAAGTCATTAAGCATTAGTCTAGTATCAGAGCCTCTCAATTTTTGTGAGGGAAGAGGAGTTACTCGATCTTTAAGAACGACAATGTAAAACAGGAGGATGATAAGAGAGATTCAGAAGAATTTGGAGTATGTGATAGCTGAGCGAATAGCCCTTGTGTTTCAGGTGGTAAGACGCTGGAAGCGCAGTAAGTCCGTTGGCAAGCTTGGGTGCTTAGTCATATGAAAAATTCTGAAGAAAATCTTACCTACAACCTGACACCTTTATCAGAGACAAAACAAAGATTGACAACTTGTCAGCCACACAGTGAAGGCTTACATGTGAATTATCAATGTTTGTAAATTATTAGTCTTTTAAATTATTAGTTCGCTTTATGTTTTTTCTTACTTTTAGGAAAGTAGATCTTGCAGGGGTCCTGTCCTGTTAGATTTGATCTTATCTCTTAGTTGGTGTTTTCAAATTTACGTTCAAATCCGAAGTCTATAAACGACTTCATCAATGTAAGGAGAGCATCGATCGGCCGATAGCTCTCTCTTGAATATCAATTGAAGAATTCAGAAAAAAATTATTCTACTCTATCTCTTATCTTATCTATCTTATTATGAAAGAATTTTTAAGAAAGCTCAGAAAATCAAACCATTTCAAATGTTTTACCAATGAAGAAGAAAGTTCAAATGAACATAGAAGGGGAGAAAATCTCACAATCTCAAATACTGTCAATCAAGAATATCAAATTGCCAGGATCGAAGATCAACTCCAAAATTGGACTATTCAAAAGGTAGATTCTAAAACTATCAACCAAATCTCAACCTTCAATTTTACTCAAAGATCATGCATCAAATTCTCAGAGAAAAACATCCCAATTCATAGCAATAGGGAATCTCCGAATCTTTTTTCAAAATGTCTTATACTCCAACACCGTGAAGAGTTTAACTATCTTCTCGTCGGTCTTGTCCAAGTCGCTGTAAAACCATTGTTCAGACTTGGGTTAGATATCCCAGTCCTTATCTCCTTGCGAGATAAGAGACATGAAGATTTCTCAAATTCTTTATTGGGAATGGTTCAATCCAATCTAGAGAATGGACCAGTCTATTTCAATTGTTATCCAAATTTTACTTTGTCGCTCCATGACCCGCACATATTATCAGCCCTCGTGCTGGACTTACAATAAAGAAATTTGAACATCAAGGCTGAAACTCATTCTTAAGTCGTCATATTCAAGGTTTATTACAAACTCATGAATACAAATATTTCTCCAAGAGCATTAAGATCCTCGCCAAAAGTATCAACCATGCTCATAGAGGCAAATATTGGAAAGTCCTCGGTGACTGTTCCGAAACCTCTTTCTTGGGATCAAATAACCAGAAATACTCTCTAGAAAATAGAAGATGCTAATCTTTCGAGGAAAAAGGAATATCAAAACCCATTACAAATCATCAAACATGACGAAGGAAGCGTTGAAATAAAATTCAGCGAAGAAGCCTCGTTAGCATCAAAAGTAAAAGAATTCTTGAGTTCAAGACCAAGTACGTCGGGAGTTTCAAGATAAATGTATGACCCCTTAAAGGTAAAAGAGGTCAGTTATGATAAAAAAAAAAAGGCATCAATCCACTATGAAGATGGCTCAAGATCTCCAACCCATACGAATATGGATACTCAATCCGTCTACGAAAGTCAGTTAAATGTCATTACGGCTGATTTCCAGATAGACAAAGAATTATTGAAGGCAGATTTTATGTCAGCTTCCAACTCTTCAAACAGAAACGCTTTCTTCCAAACCTACAAAGAAGCTGAGCGAACTGAATTAAGATCTCCGTGATCTCCACCCAGCTTGAGAGTATCGAGGGAAAAATCTCAAAAAATTCTGGTACTCTACAAGAACAAGTAGGCAGTTCTGTACCGAAAGTCGATGAGTCAATCCCAATACTCAGACCGACAAACCTCAACTTATTTACAAAGAGGATTTCAAAAGAAGAGGCCGCGATGGCCAAAATAAAAGAAAAGTTGGATAGAATCCTAAATCCTGGGATAACACATCAGGATTCATCTGTCAATGTCGTTAACAATGACGACGATATTCAAGAATTCAAAGACGAGATTTTAGATGAGGTAGAAGAGCCTCTCTACAATCAAATTAAAAGAATCTCCAGGAGAAGTCAAAATAATACCAGTAATAAGAAAAACTGGTACCCTCAACCGTCTTTTTCGGATATTCAATTCGAAGAAAAGACTCTACAAACTCAAGCTCATTACGATGGTCTAGCAATCTATTAATGGAATATGGATGGATTGTCCGACTATCTGACAACAAATGTTGTCAATGAAATGATGATGGCCGCAGATGCGTATAAATTACAGGGCCATAAATCCGAACATCAAATAGCTCAAGTTTTAGTGACCGAATTTACCGGGCAACTCAAGGACTGGTGGGACAAATATCTCGATAAAGCAACTCGCCAACAGATATTAAGCCACTATGTCATTAGGCCAACTACTCAAATCATCAAAGAAGGTCCATCAACTAGGACCAAAGCACAACATGAAAGGGTAGAGGATGCTGTCAACACCCTCATTTATACCCTTATAGAAGTCTTCGTTGGCGACCCCTTGAAATACCAGGAAAGATCCGCCGAAATACTTATGAACCTGAAGTTCCCTACCTTAGGAGATTTTAGGTTGTACAAAGACATGTATTTCAGCAATGTTCTTATTAGAACGGACAGTTCATTGGAATTCTAGAAAGAGAATTTTGGCAATGGACTACCAAAACACTTCTCAAGAAGGATCAAAGACGGTCTTAAGACAAAGGATAATGGAACAATTCCATGGCAGACTTTGTCATACGGGTCAATAGCATCCTCTATCATAGAAGAAGGACTCAGATTTTGCAATGAGTCAAAGATTCAAAACAAGCTCAATTCTTCGATATCAAATAAAAATGAGCTTGGAAGATTTTGCGATCAATATGGATGCAAGGGGATTAAGGCCCCCTCAACCTCCAGAAGGAAAAAGGTTAAGACACATCCAAAGCCTTATAATTCGTACAGGCCCAAAGAATAGTATCGGAACAAACCAGTACAATCTCAAAAGCCAACATATTCAAGAAGAAAGTATACTCCTACCGAAACCCATAGAGGAAAGAAAAAGCAAACTTGCTTCAAATGTCAAGAGGAACGACACTATGCTAACAAGTGTCCAATGAGAGGAAAGATCAATGAGTTGGACATAGATCAAGATCTGAGAAATTAGCTACTACGACTGGCTCTAACTGACTCAAAACAATCAAGCAAGGGAGAAATCCTCAAACTCCAAGAAGAATCCGATTCATATTCTAGCACAGAATATAGGACAAGAAGGAAAGAGGATGTGCGAAGGATGCATAAATGTCCTTACAAAGGATCAAGAAATTCTACTCGAAGTAGTAGAAAAAGTTCAAGATCTAGAAATTCAACAGAAAATCGCTCAACGACTTAGAGATGCCATGACAATCTCTAAGCCACCTGAAAGGGAAGAAAGAAAACCCTATAGACTTTACTCGGTTCTCCAAAGATTTTAAAAACCGAGAGAACTCACTACTCAAGACCTACAAAGAGAGATTAATAATCTCAAACAAGAAGTACAGACATTAAGATCTGAAACCTGGTCAGAATCCTATATGCTTCGCCAAGAAGTTCTCAATCTTCAAGAACGGCTGCCCGAACGAAAGGAAACGGCGCAACCAAACCTGGACGAGGATGACTTTCAAAGTTCCTTCGTTGGAGCCATCACCACTTCTCAATATCAAAAATGGTACGCTCTCGTTACCTTAAAAATTTATGATTTCAAAATCACACTACAGGCTCTCATAGATATTGGAGCCGTTCAAAATTGCATTCTAGAAGGCCTAATACCTACAAAGTATTTTTTAAAAACTACCGAGGGCCTTAGAGGTGCAAATAACAATAGACTCAAAATTAATTACAAATTATCTAAAGTCCATATTTGTATTTACGGAATTTGTATGGATAAAACTCAAACTTTTCGGACAAAATTACGTATAAAACTCAACTACAAAGATTTTTGAGATGTCTCAATTATGTGTCTGATTTCGTTCAAAATATCAGACCCATTTGCAAGCCACTTTTTGAAAGGCTCGAAAAGAGTCCAAAGCCCTGGACTGAAGAACACACCAAAAAAGTTCAAAAAATCAAATCCCAGTCAAGTCAATTTCGTGTTTATCATAGATAAACCTAAGCGTTAGTTTAATAGTGGAGACCGACGCATCCGATATTGGATATGGAGAAATCCTGAAACAGTCTCTTGACAAGAAAGAATCCATTGTCCATTCCCATTCGGGAATATGGAATTCTACTAAAAAAATTACTCAATAGTGAAGAAAGAAATACTTTCAATAGTACTTTGCGTACAAAAATTTCAAAGCGATTTAATTAACAAAAGCTTTGTTATAAAAATAGATTTAAGAGCATCTAAATTAGTTTTAGAAAAAGATGTCAAGAATCTGGTGTCTAACAAAATTTTTGCTAGATGGCAAGCCATTTTATCTTGCTTCGACTTCCAAATTTTGCCTATAAAAGGGGTCAAAAAACCCTTGGCAGATTACCTCTCAAGAGAGTTTTTACTCTAGAAGAAAAATTCTCCTAGCCAACCTCCTTCTCCTAGTGATGACCAGTGAGAAAGCAACAGAAAATGGGAAGAAGCCCATTGCTTCTTCAAACACACCTACTTCAATGACGTCCGATAGCACGCAATGGATGCTGGTTTCACATTGGTGACCAGGTCTAGAGCAAAGCTTTCTAAAAAAGAAGCGGAGGTTATCACTCCGACGAGGCCTTCTACCTATTCAACACGGCCATCTGCCATTGCAACATCGAGACCTACTGTCTCTTCCACTGTAAAGGGACCTTCTGTCCCCTTAACCTACTCGGACGCGGTTGTTCCTGTAACAACAAGGAAAAACAAGATAAAATAGTAGTAGTAATAATAATAATAATAATAATAATAATAATAATAAATAAATAAATAAATAAATAACTAATAAAAATATATATATATATATATATATATATATATATATATATATATATATATATATATATATATATATATATAAACATTTGGTAACCGATCCTTCCTCCTTCCTTCCATCTCTCACCACTACTTCCCTCAAAATAAATCTAGGAATAAATCAGGAATTCTTTTCTGGGAAGATTTATCCAGAATTTTTTCGTTCCTACCAAAACAAATAGAAAAAAAAAAAAAAAGGTTTAAGCAGATTAGTTTGTCCGAGGAGAGGAGATACGTCTTTTGAAGAGGTCTGTAGTCGTATGTTAAATTTTATTAAGTAATATTAATTTGGTTACCATTATTTAGTTTTGAATTAGAGATTAAATGAAAAGAATTTTGTATGAGGTTTAGGAAATCACAACCAATCAAATTTTAGATCTTGAATTGTTTAGATCTCCTGAATTGTTGCAATGATTTAGGTTGTCAATAATTTTATATGAATTACAGAAAAATAACCAAACCAAATGAAATGATTAACTTAAAAGCTAAGAATATAATTGTTAACTAGATCAGAAGACAAAGAAAATAAGGAAAAAAAAACTAAATTGAGATGGAAATCGTTAACCAAAAAGAGAAAAAAAAAATAAAAGTAAAAATAACAAGGGGGAAGATTTGGAAGTAAGGATAGATTAAAAAAATTGACAATTATATCTCCAAAATAATTACAAGTGGAAGATGGAAGATGGAAGATTGAGAAAAGATTTTGTTGAACTTAAATAAAAAAAAAATAAAAAAAAAAGCAGGAAACATGAGAGGGCCACGAACTCCATCAAATTTCATGTAACAGGAAACATCAGATGTTAAGAATGGCCAATGTAAATTAGAGAAATAATTTTATAGAGTTCAAACTTAGAACTGATGTCATGGGCTCACATAGGTTGACTCGGAGTTCAATGAACTTTCATTAAGGATAACGACGGAATCGAACTTTCATTAAGGATATATTCGTGACAACGACTTAAGCTAACCAGGTAAGTGACCTTACTATCGGCATGGTTATATTTGATGTTGACACGTGGCCTGTGGTTCTGCATGTGTCATATATATTGATATGTGTCAATTGTCTGTGGATCGATATGCTTCCTATATGTTATGTTATGTTATTATATGTGGTTTGTATGATAATAATTATGGTACGATGTGCTCAAGGATATGTTTGAGATAGGATACGACAAGGATGCACAAAACGAAATGTAACGATGAAGTAAGATACGTTCATGAAATGTTAAGGTTAGGTTACATACTGGAGTGCTATGGATAGGAGAAATTGATGAAAGAATACGGTTAGGTTATGGGTAGAAAGGGATAGGTTTGTGATAGTGATAGAACGATAGTGTTATGGTAAGTTAGAGAACGATACAACTATGAACTGTTTACGTTATGACTTGTTTATGATATGGTACATTGTATGCTAGATTATTGTGCTCAAGTACATAGTTATGTGAACGTATGCTTTTAGTCTGATGTGATATGTTATGCATGTGACGATGTGTGGTCCTTGAACGATTATGGCTTGTTTGTATGAATATTTGAATGTAACTGCATGAATTGTATGACATGAAATACGGTAAATTGCATGGAACATAACCCCGTTTGGAATATGAATGATATGTAAAGAAATGAGAATGAGAATGATATGTAAGCATGAAAACGTGACAGTGGGTTATGTTCACTAATGATAACTGTAGGACTAGTGGGACCTCATGCATATTGTGTGCTCATGCATTTGGGGGGATACCCCTATCCCATCACGAGGGTACGGAGGCGTACATCCAATGGCAGGACAACGATCGTTATGCTTTGCATAGCGCTGCCGTGATGGTCCTAGTTTTAACGAGTCCTGATATAAGGGCTCCCAGAGCATGCCCACCGGCTAGGGACAGTAGCCCAGCCGTGTGCGAACTAGCTGGTGAGCCCATACTCGCACGTATGGGCTATGTGTAGAGTATATGGTACACGTCTACCAACCTGTTAGGATTACACCGTAGGGAAAACGAAACGAAACGAAAGATAGGTCCCATCATGTCATTGCTTGTGATTGTTGCATTTAACCCCAATAGTGGGGTCACTTACTGAGTATTTCTTTAAATACTCAAGCCATGTGCTACTACATTTTTCAGGTTAAGGCAAGACATTTCTGTACGGCCGACGATGGCATCGCAACTCGAGATCGTGGCACATGCATAGGATAGTGGTATTTATTTTCTTAGACTTTGGCTAGAATAGGATGTTTTAAACTTAAACGCTTATTTATTTTATTTCAGATCTTTTGTTGTGTCGTTTTAAAGATGTTTTCGAAACACGTAAGTCCATGGCTGTGTTTTAAGTTAAAGGTTATGTTTTATGGAATTTAAATGAAGTCTTCCGCATTCAATGTTTATGGTACGTATACAGTAGTGACCTTAAATTAAGTAGAAAATTTTGGGTCGTTACAGTTCCCGTTCTATTTTCTCCTGTTCCTGAAATCAGGACCTATTTTCAAAAATCTATCTATACTAGAAGCCCTGGTAGAACCAGAAAATGACGACCCAAAAATCAGCGTTGTCGTCAAGAAAGCCTATCCATCGGGATTCCTCTATATCCCGGAAGATCTTCATAAGACCAGACGGTCTTATGAATTCATTTTAGTCGACACAAAATCCGTCAAAATTACTCATATTCTGAGTCGCGATGATTCTTCAAAAATCGCGTACTCAAAGTTAAAAATTTTCAAAGTCATGAATCCGACGTACTGGAATCAAGATTCGTAAACTTAAAAGGCTTTTTCAACACCGTTTGTTCCTCACTCCTACTCATACAGAGACTATCAGATGGCATGGTTCAATGTCATTTGGTGTCAAAATTATGAGCACTCATGATTTATCCAATTTTGCCAGAATGCTCATAAAATTCATTATCCATTTTGGTTCATCAAATGGTGGAAAATCTTTGGATCAGCCAAAGATATACTTCCGTTCCAATACAGGAATCCTTCCACTACTTTATTCAAAATATATTCAAAACCCCATTTTCATTAACCATGCGCTTTTGCCTATACTTTCAAATTTCTTGGATTTTAACTTGAAATTTTCAAATAAAAGAAACGGAAGACCAAATAAAACAGGTCTTCAAAACTATTAAAATTAAATGGTGGGATAAATATACTTATACCCACATAGATATCAAAGCGGTAAAGGTCTTGCTATTAGAGAATTGCCACCTTCAGGATTTATCAAAGAAGAGGACCTCTAAATTCCTTAATTGAAAGTCAAACTAATCACTGCATTAGTCTAGACAACTTCGGAAGCTGATTTTCAAAAGTTTCTTCAAGTGGCCGCATCAGTCGGTTTGACATCTTCTCCTTCTATTGTTGAAGAAGAAGAGGAAGACACGATTTATGATCTCAATGATCCATTCTAGGATTCTCAACCACCTCTGTAAATATCATCATCAATGACTGAATAGTCGTTAAACTATTTGTAAAAAAAAGAAAAAAAAAATCGTAGGTGAAATATGTAAGGATGAAACATATTTCCTCACATATCTCATCATGTTTGTTTGTCTTCTATCTTTTGTTTTATTATTTTCACTTTTCCCACTTTTATTATTTTCACTTTCTCCATTTTCATCACATTATGGATGATTATGGATTTCCACTTTAATCTAATTATTTGTATGTACATTAAGAATTGTATTTTGAATATGTAAATTAAGCTAGGATGACAGAGCTCATGTAAATTGTAAGGGCTCAAGTCATTAAGCGTAGGAATGGTATCAGAGACAGCCTCTCAATTTTTGTGAGGGAAGAGGAGTTACTCGATCTTTATGAACGACAATGTAAACCAGGAGGATGATAAGAGAGATTCAGAAGAATTTGGAATATGTGATAGCTGACAAATAGCCCTTGTGTTCCAGATGGTAAGACGCGAGAAGCGCAGTAAGAACGTTGGCAAACTTGGTGCTTAGTCATATGAAAAATTCTGAAGAAAATTTTATACCTGACACCTTTATCAGAGACAAAACAAAGATTGACAACTTGTCAGCCACACAGTGAAGACTCACATGTGAATTATCAATGTTTGTAAATATTAGTTTGCTTTATGTCTTTTCTTACTTTTAGGAAAGCAGATCTTGCAAGGGTCCTGTCCTGTTAGATTTGATCTTATCTCTTAGTTGGTGTTTTTCAAATTTACGTTCAAATTCGAAGTCTATCAAACGACTTCATCAATGTAAGGAGAGCATCGATCGACCGATAGCTCTCTTTTGAATATCAGTTGAAGAATTCAGAGAAAAATTATTCTACTCTATCTCTTATCTTATCTATCTTCTTATGAACAAATTTCTGAGAAAGCTCAGAAAATCAAACCATTTCAAATGTTCTACCAATGAAGAAGAAAGTTCAAATGAACATAGAAGGGGAGAAAATCTCACAATCTTAAATACTCTCAATCAAGAATATCAGATTGCCAGGATCGAAGATCAACTCCAAAATTGGACTATTCCAAAGGTAGATCCTAAAACTATCTACCAAATCTCAACCTTCAATTTTACTCAAAGATCATGCATCAAATTCTTAGACAAAAACATCCCAATTCATAGCAATAGGGAATCTCCGAATCTTTTTTCAAAATGTCATATACTCCAACATCGTGAAGAGTTTAACTATCTTCACATCGGTTTTGTCCAAGTTGCTGTAAAACCATTGTTCAGACTTGGGTTAGATATCCCACTTCTTATCTCCTTACGAGATAAGAGACATGAAGATTTCTCAAATTCTTTATTGGGAATGGTTCAATCAAATCAAGAGAATGGAACAGTCTATTTCAATGGTTATCCAAATTTTACTTTGTCGCTCCATGACCCGCACATATTATCAGCCCTCATGCTGGACTTACAATAAAGAAATTTGAACATCAAGGCTAAAACTCATTCTTAAGTCGTCATATTCAAGGTTTATTACAAACTCATGAATACAAATATTTCTCCAAGAGCATTAAGATCCTCGCCAAAAGTATCAACCATGCTCATAGAGGCAAATATTGGAAAGTCCTCGGTGACTATTCCGACACCTTTTTCTTGGGATCAAATAACCAGAAATACTCTCTGAAAAATAGAAGATGCTAATCTTTCGAGGAAAAAGGAATATCAAAACCCATTACAAATCATCGAACATGACGAAGGAAGCGTTGAAATAAAAGTCAGCGAAGAAGCCTCGTTAGCATCAAAAGTAAAAGATTCTTGAGTTCACGACCAAGTACGTCGGGAGTTTCAAGATCAATGTATGACCCTTTAAAGGTAAAAGAGGTCAGTTATGATAAAAAAAAAGGGCATCAATCCACTATGAAGATGGCTCAAGATCTCTAACCCATACGGATATGAATACTCAATCCGTCTACGAAAGTCAGCTAAATGTCATTACGGCTGATTTCCAGATAGACAAAGAATTATTGAAGGCAATTTTATGTCAGCTGCCAACTCTTCAAAGAGAAAAGCTTTCTTCCAAACCTACAAAGAAGCTGAGCGAAGTGAATTAAGAGCTCCACGATCTCCACCCAGCTTGAGAGTATCGAGGGAAAAATCTCAAAAAATTCTGGTACTCTATAAGAACAAGCAGGCAGCTCTGTACCGAAAGTCGATGAGTCAATCCCAATATTCAGACCGGCAAACCTCGACGTATTTACAAAGAGGATTTCAAACAAAGAGGCCGCGATGGCAAAAATAGAAGAAAAGTTGGATAGAATCCTATATCCTGGGATAACACATCAGGATTCATCTGCCAATGTCGTTAGCAATGACGACGAAATTCAAGAATTTGAAGACGAGATTTTATATGAGGTAGAAGAGCCTCTCTACAATCGAATTGAAAGAATCTCCAGGAGAAGTCAAAATAATACCAGTAATAAGAAAAACTGGTATCCTCAACCGTCCTTTCCGGATATTCAATACGAAGAAAAGACAATACAAACTCAAGCTCATTACGATGGTCTAGCAATCTATGAATGGAATATGGATGGATTGTCCAACTATTTGATAATGAATGTTGTCAATGAAATGATGATGGCCGCAGGCGCGTATAAATTACAGGGCTATAAATCCGACCATCAAATAGCTCAAGTTTTAGTGACCGGATTTAACGGACAACTCAAGGACTGGTGGGACAAATATCTCGATGAAGCAACTCGCCAACAGATATTAAACCACTATGTCATTAGGCCAACTACTCAAATCATCAAAGAGGAAGGTCCATCAACTAGGACCGAAGTACAACATGAAAGGGTAGAGGATGCTGTCAACACCCTCTTTTATACCCTTATAGAATTCTTCGTTGGCGACCCCTTGAAATACCAGGAAAGATCCGCCGAAATACTCATGAACCCGAAGTGCCCCACCTTAGGAGATTTTAGGTGGTACAAAGACATGTATTTCAGCAAAGTTCTTATTAGAACGGACAGTTCGTTGGAATTCTGAAAAAGAGAATTTTGTCAATGGACTACCAAAACACTTCTCAAGAAGGATCAAAGACGGTCTTAAGACAAAGTATAATGGAACAATTCCATGGTAGACTTTGTCATACGGGTCAATAGCATCCTTCATCATAGAAGAAGGACTCAGACTTTGCAATGAGTCAAAGATTCAAAACAAGCTCAATTCTTCGATATCAAATAGAAAAGAGATTGGAAGATTTTGCAATCAATACGGATGCAAGGGGATAGAGGCCCCCTCAACCTCCAGAAGGGAGAAGGTTAAGACGCATCCAAAGCCTTATACTTCGTACAGGCCCAAAGAAAAGTATCGGAACAAACCAGTACAATCTCAAAAGCCAACATATTCAAAAAGAAAGTATACTCCTACAAAAACCCATAGAGGAAAGAAAAAACAAACTTGCTTCAAATGTCAAGAAGAAGGACACTATGCTAACAAGTGTCCGATAAGAGGAAAGATTAATAAGTTGGATATAGATCACGAGCTGAAAAATCAGCTACTACAACTGGCTCTAACCGACTCAGAACAATAAAGCGAGGGAGAAATCCTCGAACTCCAAGAAGAATCTGATTCATATTCTAGCACAGAATATGAATCAGGACAAGAAGACAAGAGGACGTGCGAAGGATGCATAAATGTCCTTACAAAGGATCAAGAAATTCTACTTGAAGTAGTATAAAAAGTTAAAAATCAAGAAATTCAACAGAAAATCGCTCAACGACTTAGAGATGCCATGACAATCTCTAAGACACCTGAAAGGGAAGAAAGAAATCCCTACAGGCTTCAATCGGTTTTCCAAAGGTTTGAAAAACCGAGAGAACTCTACTCAGGACCTACAAAGAGAGATTAATAATCTCAAACAAGAAGTACAGGCATTAAGATCTGAAACCTGGTCAGAATCCTATATGCTTCGCCAAGAAGCTCTCAATCTTCAGGAACGGCTGCCCGAACGAAAGGAAACGGCGCAACCAAACATGGACAAGGATGACTTTATAAGTTCCTTCGTTGGAGCAATCACCACTTCTCAATATCAAAAATGGTACGCTCTCGTTACCTTAAAAATTTATGATTTCAAAATCACACTAAAGGCTCTCATAGATACTGGTGCCAATCAAAATTGCATTCAAGAAGGCCTAATACCTACAAAGTATTTTGAAAAAACTACTGAGGGCCTTAGAGGTGCAAATAACAATAGACTCAAAATTAATTAAATTATCCAAAGTCCATGTTTGTAATGACAGAATTTGCTTCGTAAATTCCTTCCTTTTAGTAAAGGACTTAGGACAAGAACTAATCCTAGGTACTCCATTCATTACTTAATTATACCCTTTTAAAATAACTGAAAAGGGGTTAGAGTCAAAAGCCGTAAGTAAAGAAGATAAAATTTAATTTCCTTTCTCCTACAAGGATTAGTGAAATAAATAACCTTCAAAACAATACAACTATTCAATCATTAAATCTATTAAATTATAAAGAAAAACAAATTTCTTTTTTGAAGGAAGAAATTTCATTCAAAAGAACAGAAGAACAGATTCAAAGTAAGACCGTCCAGTCGAAAATCAAAACTTTACAAACACAAATAGAAAGTGAGATTTGTTCAACTATCTCTAATGCCTTTTGGAATAGGAAGCAACACATAGTTAATCTTCCTTATGTCAAAAACTTTGAGGAGAAAAATATTCCTAAGAAGGCCCGACCTATTCAAATGAATAAGGAATTACTAACATTCTGCAGAGCAGAAATCAATGATCTTTTGCAGAAGGGTCTTATTAGGCCGTCAAAGAGCCTCTTGTCATATGCGGCTTTTTACGTCAACAATCAGACAGAGAAGGAACGTGGAGTCCCACGACTGGTAATAATCTACAAACCCTTAAATAAGGTCTTAGAATGCATTAGATATCCAATTCCAAATAAATCAGATTTAATGCAAAGAATTTCAAATGCAAAAGTATTTTCAAAATTTGATATGAAATCAGGATTTTGGCAAATCCAGATTTCAGAAAAAGACAAGTACAAAACGGCTTTCAATGTCCCTTTCGGACAATACGAATGGAACGTTATGCCATTTGGGCTAAAAAACGCTCCATCCAAATTTCAAAAGATTATTAATGATATTTTCAATCCTTTTCAATACTTTTCAATTGTTTATAATGACGATGTTCTTTTTTTTTTTTTTTATCAAAACATCGATCAACACTTTTTCAAAAATTAAACTTTTTCAAACAAAGATCCATTTTCTTGTATTTGAAATTCCTTTGGGTCTAATTAAACCCATTCAAAGATCCATTGAGTTTGCTTCAAACTTTTCGGACCAAATTACGGATAAAACCCTACTACAAAGATTTTTGGGATGTCTCAATTATGTGTCTGATTTCATTCAGAATATCAGACCCATTTGCAATCCACTTTTTGAAAGGCTCGAAAGAGTCCAAAGCCCTGAACTGAAGAACGCACCAAAACAATCCAAAAAATCAAATCCCTTGTCAAGTCAATTCCGTGTTTATCGCTGATAAACCTAAGCGTTAGTTCAATAGTGGAGACCGACGCATCCGATATTGGATATGTAGGAATCCTGAAACAGTCTCATGACAAGAAAGAATCCATTTTCCGTTTCCATTCGGGAATATGGAATTATACTAAAAAAACAATACTCAACAGTGAAGAAAGAAATACTTTCAATAGTCTCAAGAAAAACTCTCCCTAGCCGACCTCCTTCTCCCAGTGATGACTGGTGAGAAAGCAACAGAAAAAGGGAAGAAGCCCATTGCTTCTTCAAACACACCAACTCCAATGACGTCTGATAGCGCTACGCAATGGATGCTGGTTTCACATTGGTGACCAGGTCTAGAACAAAGCTTTCTAAAAAAGAAGCGGAGGTTATCACTCTGACGAGGCCTTCTACCTTTTCAACATGGCCATCTGTCGTTACTCCATCGAGACCTACTGTCTTTTCCCTGTAAAGGGACCTTCTATCCTCTCAACCTACTCAGACAGGGTTGTTCCTGTAACAACCAAGAAAAACAAGATAAAATAGTAATAATAATAATAATAATAATAATAATAATAATAATAATAATAATATATATAAACATTTGGTAACTGATCTCTCCTCCTTCCTTCAAGCTCTCACCACTCCTCCCCTAAAAATAAATCTAGCAATAAATCAAGAATTCTTTTCTGGTAAGATTTACCCAGAATATCTTGGATCCTACTAAAAAAAATAGAAAAGATAAATAAATAAAAGGTTTAAGCAGATTAGTTGGTCCGAGGAGATACGTCATTTGAAGAGGTCAGTAGTCGTACGTTAAATCTTCCTCTTATTTTATTAAGTAATATTAATTTGGTTACAATTATTTTCTTTTAATTAGAGATTAAATGAAAAGAATTTTGTATGAGTTTTAGAAAATCACAACCAATTATATTTTAGATCTCCTCAATTGTTTAGATGTCCTGAATTGTTGCAATGATTTAAGTTTTCAATAATTTTATATGAATTATAGAAAAATAACCTAACCAAATGAATTGATTAAATTAAAAGGTAAGAATATAATTGTTAACTAAATTAGAAAGAAGACAAAGACAAAGGAAATAAGAAAAAAAACTAAATAGAGATGGAAATACAGAATACTCTTAACTGAAAAGAGAGAAAAAAAAATAAAAGTAAAAATAAAAAGGGAAGATTGGGAAGTAAGGATAGATTAACAAAATTGGCAATAATATCTCGAAAATAATTACGATGGAAGATGGAAGATGGAAGATGGAAGATGGAAGATGGAAGATGGAAGATGGAAGATTGAGAAAAGATTTTGTTGAACATAATTTAAAAAAAAAAAAAAAAAAAAAAAAAAAAAAAACCAGGAAACATTAGAGGGCAAGGAACTCCATCAAATTTAGTCTAACAGGAAATATATGAATTTAAGAATGACCTGTGTAAATTAGAGAAATAATTTTATAGAGTTCAAACTTGAAACTAATGTCATGGGCTCACATAGGTTGACTTGGAGTTCAATGGACTTTCATTAAGGATAACGACGGAATCGAACTATCATTAAGGATATATTCGTGACAACGACTTAAGCTAACTATCGTTATATTTGATGTTGACACGTGGCCTGTGGTTCTGCATGTGTCATATATATTGATATGTGTGAATTGTCTGTCGATCGATATGCTTCCTATATGTTATGTTATGTTATTATATGTGGTTTGTATGATAATAATTATGGTACGATGTGCTCAAGGATATGTTTGAGATAGGATACGAGAAGGATGCACAAAACGAAATGTAACGATAGAAGTAAGATACGTTCATGAAACGTTAAGGTTAGGTTACCCACTGGAGTGCTATGCATAGGAGAGATTGATGAAAGAATAAGGTTAGGTTATTGGTAGAAAGGGAAAGGTTTGTGATAGATTGATAGAACGATCGTGTTATGGTAAGTTAGAGAGCGATATGACTATAAAGTGTTTACGTTATAACTTGTTTATGATATGGTACATTGTATGCTAGATTATTGTGCTTAAGTACGTAGTTATGTGAACGTATGCTTTTAGTCTGATGTGATATGTTATGCATGTCACGATATGTGGTCCTTGAACGATTATGGCTTGTTTGTATGAATATTTGAATGTAACTGCATGAATTGTATGACATGAAATACGGTAAATTGCATGGAACATAACCCCGTTAGGAATATGAATGATATGTAAAGAAATGAGAATGAGAATGATATGTAAGCATGAAAACGTGACAGTGGATTATGTTCACTAATGATAACTATAGGACTAGTGGGACCTCATGCATATTGTGTGCTCATGCATTTGGGGAGATACCCCTATCCCATCACGAGGGTACGGACGCGTACATCCAATGGCAGGACAATGATCGTTATGCTTTGCATAGCGCTGCCGTGACGGTCATAGTTTTAACGGGTCCCTATATAAGGGCTCCTAGAGCAAGCCCACCGGCTAGGGACAGTAGCCCAGCCGTGTGTGAACTAGCTGGTGAGCCCATACTCGCACGTATGGGCTGCGTGTAGAGTATATGGTACACGTCCACGATTACTTGTTAGGATTACACCGTAGGGAAAACGAAACAAAACGAAAGATAGGTCCCATCATGTCATTGCTTGTGATTGTTGCATTTAACCCCAATAGTGGGGTCACTTACTGAGTATTTCTTTAAATACTCAAGCCATGTGCTACTACATTTTTCAGGTTAAGGCAAGGCATTTATGTACGGCTGACGATGGCATCGCAACTCGAGATCATGGCAAATGCATAGGATAGTGGTATTTATTTTCTTAGACTTAGGCTAGAATAGGTTGTTTTAAACTTAAACGCTTATTTATTTTATTTCAGATCTTTTGTTGTGTCGTTTTAAAGATGTTTTTGAAACACGTAAGTCCATGGCTGTGTTTTAAGTTAAAGGTTATGTTTTATGAAATTTAAATGAAGTCTTCCGCATTCAATGTTTATGGTACGTATACAGTAGCGACCTTAAATTAAGTAGAAAATTTTGGGTCGTTCCAGTTGGTATCAGAGCTCTAGGTTATAGATCTTGTAGACTAGCCTACGATGTAGGCTTGGCATGCTCCATGGTCCCACTGTTGGTGCCCCGTCTCCGTCAGGTATGTCTTGCATAAGATAAGAAAATGAAATGTCGTTGATTGTGTATGTAGTTATTGCTTGGTCATTATAAAATATAACTCATAATTGGACTTTTACTCTATTGATAGTATTATAATATACTGCATTCATGTTTGCTTAATTCTGTATTTATTATAATTTAGAATACGTTATATTTTACCTTGCATGTTATGTGAATGTATATTGTTGTATTGATGATGTTTAGATTACTGAGATTGTTGCTGTGAATGAGTAGCTATAGTTTTAGTAAGCTACTAAATGTTAGTGTATGCGTGAAAATGATTTTGCTAAGCTAGATCATATGTTTTAGTTAAACGTCTTGAACATAGATAAACTACACAGTCTTATGACCATAGAGATGGGAAGGACTGTACCAATGTATACTGAAGAGTAAGTAGTTTCAAATGAAATAAAATGACCTAAGAAGCTTCATAGATGTCAATATCCTATAGTATACTACAGATATTAAAAGTGGTAGTGTCTGAAAGAAAATTTTATAATTTTGAAGTAGGTAGAGATGAAATAAAAGTATTAGTAAGGAAAAAAAAATTGAATTAAGACCATAAAAGTTTGAAACTAGTATACTTAAATTGACTGGTGAATGACATAAGCGCCTTTAATGGGAGCTGAGCTTTGGAAGTACTGAGATGTAGAAAAACTTTCCTGCCTTAATACGAGTTGAAAATAATAGTAGTAATAATAATACAACCGCAATTATGGAAGTTGTAAGATGATTTAAAAGTATCGAGCCACAGTTTGGATGAGGCATTACGATTTGGTCAAAATTTTAGAGGTATATGGACTATGAGATTATCAAGATACCTTAAATTTAAGAAACCATGATTTAAGATGAACTTGGGTGTGGGATACACGAGGATTAGAGTGGGACATTGTCTCTAAATCAATTAGAAGTTTTGTGGTAATCCTCCTTAGGGTACACGAATGCACTCCGGAAGCTCAACATAAACAAATTGCTATAGAAAATTACCGAACAATTTTTCCTAGCAATGTCAACCTGGTTAAAAGGTATTACCATAGTTAAAGTTTCAAGACTATCATTTTAAGTTTGATTTTCAAGTATCCCAAGTTTTATGGCATCTGAGGATATCCACCATGCTTATACAATACCAATTTTTAGAAGAGAATTTTGTTAAGCCCATTCTTGATATTACAAAGGCATTGAAAGGGTTGTGATGTCTTTCCGTTATGGTTATAGGAACATTAGTTTTGGGTGGTATTAGATAGGGTATACCAAGAGAAAAGCCTATTTGACACTATTTCCAATGAAAGTTACCAAATCCTCAAACTCTAGCTTGACCACAAACCAAATACAGGAAGTCGTTCGTAGATCCATGTGATTTATCAGTGCATTCAATCTGCATTGGGTTAGGGTGGAGTTTTTAACCAGTTTCATGTCATGATTTTGACTCCAAAAAAATATACTAGAATTGGGATAGGTAGCCGAAATAGAAGAAATATTACAAATTTCTTGATTTTGTATGAGAAAATAGGCAAATTTGTATATGGAATTCTCTACAAAGATGAGACATTAATGATGAACCAAATCAAGTGGACACAAACAATAATGAGGAAAGGAAAACAATTCTTTCTTTCTTTTTAATTATTAAAAATATAGAGAACGAACAATTTTAATTGGAAACATTCCTCTAAAGAATTCCCGGGGAACTCCTATAGTATACAGAATTGTGATCAGTCAAATATTGCAAAGCCCCGGTATCTATTACTGGTCAGAATTGGACTGTAACGAAATTTCGGTCTACACCAGCACCGTAATATCTAATAAAAATATATATATATATATAAAACCAGGAAAAACAAGATAAAATAGTAATAATAATAACAATAACAATAATAAAATAATAATCAATAACTAATAAAAAAAAAATATATATATATATATATATAGAACATTTGGTAAGGGATCCCTCCTCCTTCTCTTGATCTCTCACCACTCCTTCCCTTAAAATAAATCAGGAATTCTTTTATTGGAAGATTTACCCAGGATTTCTTCGTTCCTACCAAAAAAAATAGAAAAAAAAAAAAAAACAAAAGGTTTAAGTAGATTAGTTCGTAGATACGTCATTTGAAGAGGTCAGTAGTCGTATGTTAAATCTTCCTCTTATTTTATTAAGTAATATTAATTTGGTTACAATTATTTAATTTTGAATAAGAAATTAAATGAAAAGAATTTTGTATGAGTTTTAGGAAATCACAACCAATTATATTTTAGATCGTCCGAGTAGATATGGTCATTTGAAGAGGTCAGTATTCCTATGTTAAATCTTCAATGGTTGCAATGATTTAGGTTGTCAATAATTTTATATGAATCATAGAAAAATAACCTAACCAAATGAATTGATTAAATTAAAAGCTAAGAATATAAGTGTTAACTAAATCAGAACGAAGACAAAGGAAATAAGAAAAAAAAAACTAAATAGAGATGGAAATCTAAAAGACTATTAACTGAAAAGAGAAAAAAAAAATAAAAGTAAAAATAAAAAGGGAAGATTTGGAAAATTTAAACCTGACAAGAATACAAAACCAAATTAACTTTCTTTCTTTTTTTATTAGTTATAAAATTTAAACATCTCATTAGCATTTAATGTTACGTTACTTGTCTATATTATTTCGATGCAAATGGGTCCGATTTCAATGTTGGCGCAGTCTCGAAGAATATCATTATTTTTATTTCCTAATCTATTTAGTATGGAATTATCAATTGAATTTATAGCCACCCAATCAAAATAAATCATTTTATAAGCTTGTTCAAATTGACATGATTATTGTCACGCTCTTACTTCAATCGCATACTGGAATTTGTTTATTACGACTCTCAAGTGGTCCGATGGGCGAAAATCGCATAATAAACTCAGTTTAGTTTGACCCGCAAATGCTTCCACTAATGAGAAACTTTCGTATTATAGTAGTTTGACCCATACATTTTGACCGTTTGCAAATAAGGTATGAACTACCCTAAGCATAATTTAGTAGATACAGTATGAATTAAGATCACAAAGTTCGGTAGTTCAATTTCTTACTCCTAAAGTGTTGAGCTTAAAAAAATGAAAATTTAGAGACCTGTTGGACATAGTCTTAGGTTTACGAACCAAATAGATATAAAGTTGAAAGTTCGTCGTGGACTAAACGTATAATATAGATAACTTTGAATGTCCAATACGCTTTTAATCTTACATGATTTTAAAACTTCATCCTAAAATATGTATTCCATCTTATTGGAGGTCCTAATGATGATGAAAGAGATGTCATTCTACAAATGGGTCAAACCCTTACCTTGTTTAAGATATTTGAAGGTGGAGAATATAGGGCTTGGATTCTTTGCTCCAACTAGTCTATGAATCCACAAGTAATGAGAGTCAAGATAGTCACTGTTGAGAGTCGAGATTCGATATGGGTCAAACCCTTACCTTGTTTAAGATTATTGCTCCAATAGGCTGAGAGTCGAGATTCGATGGTTTTTGTGCAGATGGTCACTATTGATCATCTGATTCTTGTCATAATGGCAGTTTCATAATTATCCATATCTTCGGGGGTCATTACGTAGTTTGTCACTTTCAGAATTTATTACTACTATTTTTCTAAAAAAAAGAAATCCATAATTTTCCTAACAATTCTTGGTCCGTTCTTGGTCATTATTATGACTGTTGTCCTTGATCAATCCTCTTGATTTCTTTTCTTGCATTAATTGGGTCTTACATGGATGGCTTTTTATTATCTTTTGGGTGTTACATTGGGTAAGGAAGGATAAGTAGGTAAACAAAGAAATGGTGCAAAACTATATTACCCCTAAGGATATCTAACTATGGTTCATGACCTGAAAGACCTCCAAATGCTATTAAATTATGTGGTAGACCTTTATTATGTGATGTCTGAAGATGTGATGATGTTTGAAAGTTATTGGAACACGTTGATTAGCAAAACTAAGAATTAGAGATAAAATGACCAAAATGCCCCTATGACTACTTACTTATCTTCAAGGTCTATATGTGCTCCAAATGACTTCCTACTTCTTTTAAGGCCTATTCGTAAGGACAAGGAGTTATGTTCAATGGTTCAAGTTAATTAGAGCAAGATTGGAACCTAAATCAAGTTAGGACCAAAGAAACACCTAAAGAAAACACCTCAAGACACAAAAGTCAAGACCCTTCTAGAATCCTCTAAGGAATTCATTATGAATGTATGGCCTTCTAGAACAACCCATGTTTGTCATTAGGATGTATTCATATGTTTACGAATGCATGTTATAACTTATGCCTCAAGGAATTATGAACCTTAGAAACTTACAAATTGAGAATCAAGAACAATATAGCTCCTTCCAAAAACTATACAGAGAATACTTTATTGAATCCTAAAACAAATGCAAAATCTAAACAATAGTTGGGTAACATAACCATTACCTCATATACTACATACTTTGAAAATACTTTACAGGTTGATAAGCACCTACAGTGCTGGAATTTGCAAAGCTAGAGGTCCTTCTAGAATCCTTGCAAACGTTCACAGAGAAAGCTAACTTAACGGATTGATTCGAACCAAGAGATGTTTAAAAGATGAATCTCTTAGATCGAACTTGGAATCTACGATGGTCGCTTTTAGATACCAAGACAATTCACTCCAGAATTAGCTTGATCAAAACTAATTCAATGAATCGGTTTAAACATCAAACCTAAAGCAAGGTTTGAAAAAGAATAACACCAAAAGGGTATAAAAAAAACACAAGGTTTTGTCTGTATTTAACCAAAAAATATCCAAACATGAATATTACATGCCTTTAAATAGGCCCAAAAGATAACCCTAACAAAATAAAGTTCAGCCACCAACCACTAATAAATGCTAATAAATGTTATTAATTTACAAATTGAAGAAAATAAGTTAATTCATAAATTGTCTTAATTGGTAGTTCAACTACCAAAGACAAGTCTTTTAATTACTTTCCAATGTCAGCCACTTCATTATCTTCTTGATTTGATATGCTAATGCTATAAAGATTTTTGGGCTAAAAAATCTTTGTTTCAACTTGTACACTAGCTAGCTTTCGAAGATGCAATGTATAGGCCTCTCGAATCTTCATTCCCTACATCCAATGGAGTCAAATCAGCCACATTAAAAGTTGAACTTACATTGTACTCACCTCTGAGATCTAGCTTTTATGCATTGTCATTGATCCGCTCTAGTACTTGAAAAAGACCATCTCCTCTTGGTTGAAGTTTAGACTTCCTCTGACTTGGAAACCTTTCCTTTCGTAGATGAACCCAAACCCAGTCACCTTGTTTAAAAATCAATTTCTTTCTTCCTTTGTTCTTGCGCGTGACTAGTTTTTTATTTTTGTTTTCAATTCTTTCTTTTATGTCTTTGTGAATCTTTTTTTATGTATTCGGCTCTTGAAGAAGATGCATCATTAGCAAACATATTAGGCGACAAAGGCGATAAATCTAGAGGAGTTCAAGGATTAAATCCATACACAACCTCAAAAGGTGAACACTGAGTGGTGCTATGTAATGTTCTATTGTATGCAAATTCAACAAAAGGTAGAGTCTCTTCCCAAGACTTAAGATTTTTAGAAATTAGTGACCTAAGTAAGGCTCCTAATGTTCTATTAACAACCTCAATTTGTCCATCGGTTTGGGGGTGACATGTTGTAGAAAATAGAAGCTTAGTTCCCTAACTTTCCCCACAAAACCTTCAAAAAAATTGCTTAAAATTTTTACATCCCTGTCACTAACAATGGTTTTCGGAATACCATGCAATCTAACCACTTCCTTAAAGAATAGATTAGCTATGTTGGTAGCATCATCTATTTTGTTACACGGAATGAAATGTGCCATCTTACTAAACCTATCAACCACCAAAAAAATGCTATCATGATGTCTTCTAGTCTTTGGTAATCCTAGAACAAAATCCATGCTAATGTCAACCCATGGTTCACTAGGAACATCTAAAGGTGTGTAAAGACCATGTGGTTGTGTCTTAGACTTAGCCTCCTTACATTTAAAACATTGCTTGCATATTTTGTTCACATCTTTCCTCATTTTCAACCAAAAAAAATGTTCACACAACATGCTATATGTTTTAAATTCTACAAAATGTCCCATAAGTCCTCCCCCATGAGCCTCCTTCACAAGTAACTCTCAAATAGAACATTTAGGAATACAAAGTTTACCCTTCCTAAAAAGCATATCATCGAACATAATATGATCTTGCACATGTTTCCCTTCTAAACATTGCATATACACATCATAAAATTCAGATTTTTCAACTTTGTACAGTTCAAAACCAAGAATTTTTACAGTAAGGGAAGAAAATAAAGCATACGGTCTTGATAATGTATCTGCGACCACATTATCCTTCCACTTTTTGTAATGGATTACATAATGAAATGTCTCAATGAATTCCACCCATTTAGCATGTCTCCTATTTAGCTTTGTTTGGCTTTTGAGGTGCTTCAAACTTTCATGATCCGTATGAATAACAAACTCTTTTGGCCACAAATAATGTTGCCAAACTTGCAAAGCCCTCACAAGTGCATATAACTTTTTGTCATAAGTCGGATAGTTGAGTTGTGCCCCATTAAGCTTTTCACTAAAGAACATGATTGACCTTTTTTCCTGCATTAAAACAGCTCCTATGCCTATCCCACTTTCATGATCCGTATGAATAACAAACTCTTTTGGCCACAAATAATGTTGCCAAACTTGCAAAGCCCTCACAAGTGCATATAACTCTTTGTCATAAGTCGGATAGTTGAGTTGTGCCCCATTAAGCTTTTCACTAAAGAACATGATTGGCCTTTTTTCCTGCATTAAAACAGCTCCTATGCCTAGCCCACTTGCATCACATTCAATTTCAAAATATTTATCAAAGTTAGGTAAAGCAAGACAAGGTGCATTGGTTAATTTATCTTTTAGTTCATTGAATGCATGCTCTTGTTTTTCCTTCCATTCAAATTTCACATGCTTTTTAACAAGTTCATTCAATGGTGATGCTATGCTACGGAAATTCTTAATGAATCTCCTATAGAAACTAGCGAAACCATGAAAAGATCTTACCTTAGTTGCATTTGTGGGTGTTGGCCATTCTCTAATAGCTTTTACCTTTTCTTCATCAACTTGTACTCCATTCTTTCCAACTAAGAACCCTAGGAAGTTGACTTGGTCTAGACAAAAACTGCACTTTTTGAAGTTGGCATAAAGCTTATCTTCTCTATGTTAGGCTATGGAGTCTGATACTTATTTATAGCTTGGTCAACGGTTATATCCGGTAAAGCTATATTTGGTAAGCTATATATAGTAAAGCTATATATGGTAAATAGTTATATATAGTAGATGGCTAAATCTGGTAAAGCTATATATAGTAAACTATACCATATATATATATCTGGTCCGGTAGAGCTTTGAAAATGTACTTTTCTCTGTAATTCTCTCTGTACATACGTGAAGTCATCAATACAAAGAAATCCTTTTAGCCAGAGTTCTCCTTGCAATTTTCTCTATCCTTTTCTTTGTGTTCATCTAGATCGAGTGTGTGCGTTGTTGAGCGATCCTAACAACTGGTATCAGAGCTAACGACTGATATCGATCCTAACAACTGGTATTAGAGCCAGACGGGAGTCAGAGCCAGGCGGAAGTCAGAGCCAGGAGCCAGGCGGAAGTCAGAGCTAGGCGAAATTCACCACGATCTGTGAAGATTGAAAGTTCAAAGATTGGAATTGAGAAGTTCGATGGATCCGTTTTGATTTCTGGAAAATGCAGATTGAAGATTATCTGTACCAGAAAGATCTTCACGAACCTCTGTTGGGGGTGAAGCCGGATACCATGACCACGGAACAGTGGAAGCTCAAGGATCGACAAGCCTTGGGGCTGATCCGGTTGACGCTATCCAGAAACGTTGCATTCAACATTATCAAGGAGAAGACAACGTCAGGTCTGTTGAAGACGCTGTCGAATATGTACGAAAAACTGTTGGCTATGAACAAGGTGTATTTTGATGCGGAGATTGTTATAAGTCCCTGTGAGAACTGCGTTATGAGCAAACATAAATGAGTTAGCTTCACAAAGACTGTTAGAGAATTGAAGAAAAGTACCGGAGGGTGCTCCCTCGATCGTTAGCATTGCTGAAACCCCGGAGGAGGGGGTTGTGTCATCGCTGAATCTCCAGAGGGGGTTGCATCGTCTGGAAGTGTCGCTGAAGCTCTAGAGGGAGTTGCGTCGTCCGGAAGCGTCACTGAAGCTCCATAGGGGGTTGCGTCGTCCGGAAGCATCGCTGAAGCTCCAGAGGGGGTTGCGTCGTCCGGAAGCGTTGCTAAAGCTCTAGAGGGGGTTGCGTCGTCCGGAAGCGTCGCTGAAACTCTAGAGGAGGTTGCGTCGGTCGGAAGCGTCGTTGAAGCTCCAGAGGGGGTTGCATCGTCCGGAAGCGTCGCTAAAGCTCCAGAGGGGGTTGCGTCGTTCGGAAGCGTCGCTGAAACTCTAGAGGAGGTTGCGTTGGTCGAAAGCGTCGCTGAAGCTCTAGAGGGGGTTGCGTCGTCCGGACAGAAGCGTCGCTGAAGCTCCAGAGGGGGTTGCGTCGTCCAGAAGCGTCGCTGAAGCTCTAGAGGGAGTTGCATCGGCTTGAACGCTTGAAGCTCCAGAGGGGGTTGCATCGTCCGGAAGCGTCGCTGAAGCTCCATAGGGAGTTGCATCGTCCGGAAGCGTCGTTGAAGCTCCAGAGGGAGTTGCATCGTCCGGAAGCGTCGCTGAAACTCCAGAGGGGGTTGCGTCGGCCGGAAGCGTCGCTGAAGCTCCAGAGGGGGTTGCATCGTCCGGAAGCGTCGCTGAAGCTCAAGAGGGAGTTGCGTCTTTCGAAAGCATCGCTGAAGCTCAAGAGGGAGTTGCGTCGTCCGGAAGCGTCGCTGAAGCTCCAGAGGAGGTTGTGTCGTCCGGAAGCGTCGCTGAAGCTCCAGAGGGGGTTGCGTCGGCCGGAAGCGTCGCTAAAGCTCCAGAGGGGGTTGCGTCGTCCGGAAGCGTCGCTGAAGCTCAAGAGGGAGTTGCGTCTTTCGAAAGCATCGCTGAAGCTCAAGAGGGAGTTGCGTCGTCCGGAAGCGTAGCTGAAGCTCCAGAGGAGGTTGTGTCGTCCGGAAGCGTCGCTGAAGCTCCAGAGGGGGTTGCGTCGTCCGGAAGCGTCGCTAAAGCTCCAGAGGGGGTTGCGTCGTCCGGAAGCATCGCTGAAGCTCCAGAGGAGGTTGCATGGGCCGGAAGACTCTTGCTGAAACACCAGAGGTGAAGCAAGTGGGAGTTGATGTTGAGTTGCTCAAAGATTCACAGAGTGATGTTGTAGCGGATACTCAAGAAACTCCTGAGACTCTTGCTGAGAAACCAGAGGTGAAGCAAGTGGGAGTTGATGTTGAGTTGCTCAAAGATTCACAGAGTGATGTTGTAGCGGATACTCATGAAACTCCTGAGACTCTTGCTGAGAAACCAGAGGTGAAGCAAGTGGGAGTTGATGTTGAGTTGCTCAAAGATTCACAGAGTGATGTTGTAGCGGATACTCAAGAAACTCCTGAGACTCTTGCTGAGAAATCAGAGGTGAAGCAAGTGGGAGTTGAGGTTGAGTTGCTAAAAGATTCACATAGTGATGTAGCAGATACTCAAGAAACTCCTGAGACTCATGCTGTTGACGAGGAACCCAGTCTATCATTCAAAATACAGAAGGCGATACCATTTCACTCAGAGGTTGGTTGAAGAGGGTGATGTGTTTTGAGAAGATAGAGGGTGCAAAGAATCCAGCAAACATGTTGACAAAATGTGTTGATGTTGGAATATTGAGGTTGTGCGAAACCTCAATTGGTATGGTGCAGTAAAGATGCTCATGGTCGTCTGAGAGTGAAATTCTTGGTTGACTAGATCAGTCTCAAAGTGGGAGAATTGTTAGGCTATGGAGCCTGATACTTATTTATAGCTTGGTCAACGGTTATATCCGGTAAAGCTATATTTGGTAAGCTATATATAGTAAAGCTATATATGGTAAAGCTATATCCGGTAAAGCTATATATGGTAAATAGTTATATACAGTAGATGGCTAAATCTCGTAAAGCTATATATAGTAAACTATACCATATATATATCTGGTCCGGTAGAGCTTTGAAAATGTACTTTTCTCTGTAATTCTCTCTATACATACGTGAAGTCATCAATACAAATAAATTCTTTTAGCCAGAGTTCTCCTTGCAATTTTCTCTATCCTTTTCTTTGTGTTCATCTAGATCGAGTGTGTGCGTTGTTGTGCGATCCTAACAACTGGTATTAGAGCTAACGACTGATATCGATCCTAACACTCTAAGTTTAAACAAAATTTTCTTAACGTGCAAAATATGATCATTCAAGTTTTTTGAGTAAACAAGGATATCATCAAAGTATACAATAACAAATTTTCCAATATAGTCTCTCCAAACATGATTCATTAGCCTCATAAAAGTACTTGGTGCATTTGTAAGGCCAAATGGCATAACGAGCCACTTATAAAGCCCAAACTTTATTTTGAAAGCCGTTTTCCACTCATCTCCCACATTCATTCGAATTTGATGATAACCACTTTTAAGATCTATTTTTGAAAACAGATTAGCACCATATAATTCATCCAACATGTCATCCAATCTAGGAATAGGGTGTCGATACTTTACTGTTATCTTGTTGATGGCTCAACAATCAACACACATCCTCCACGTGCCATCTTTCTTGAGTACTAAAACCACAGGAACTTAACAAGGACTCATGCTTTCTTTAACATATCCTTTATCCTTGAGTTCTTCTACTTGTCTCTGAATCTTCTTAGTCTCGTTGGGATTGGTCCTATAGGCAGCCATATTTGGAAGAGTTGCCCCAGGTACAAAGTCAATTTGGTGTTCAATCCCTCTTAGAGGGGGTAACCCCGTACATGCATCTTCATGTGGAAATATGTCATTGAATTCCTCCAAAAGAGACTTAAAAGCACTTGGCAAAGCATCATTAGTTTTTGGTTCTATTGCTAAACACATTCCTTTGCACATAAGTACAAATTTTGGTTCTTGGGCTAACATATTCCTCATTTCTCCCTTTCTAGAACAGCCCATGTTTGTTATTACGATGTATTCATATGTTTACGAATGCATGTTATAACTTATGCCTCAAGGAATTACGAACCTTAGAAACTTACAAGATTGAGAATCAAGAACAATATAGCTCCTTTAAAAAACTATACAGAGAATACTTTATTGAATCCTAGAACAAATGCAAAATCTAAGCAATAGTTGGGTAACATAACCATTACCTCATATTACTACAAACTCGGAAAATACTTTACAGGTTCTTTCCTATTATCGATGTTACTCCCTTCCCTGTTTGATGTTAACTTCTTGACAGTAATGGCCTGTCCAGAATGCATTACTGCCTTGTGTACAATTGCGCCATAAGCACATATCTCGTGAAAAGTAATAGTGGCCTCAATTAGATCTTGGGAAGAAATTCTTTCCTTAGGTGAGAAATAGACATCGGAATCCATAGACTTTCTTTCCTTGTTTTGCTCCATTTCGAATGGATGTCTCATGCAATATAAGATGATCATAATTAGAACCATAGAAACTCCAACTACCTTGAAAGATGGAGATGATGAATCTCCATTGCAGTTGTCAAGAGGTCCACCACAGAGCCCCTCTTTGTCAATGAATCTACTAGTGGGCATGTTTTGAAAAAAAGTTTTTGAAGGGATTGGATGTCTCAGGTTATGCTATATTGCTATGTCGTAGCAAATTTAGTAGATTTGTACTCAAAATAGAATGATTGTTCTTCAAGTAGGTATACTTTTTACGCTAAAACTTCTATTTCACATTTGTTAAATTTTATTTTTTCTCTTTCCAACCTTCCTTACATATTAACTAACATTTTGTTTGTCAAGAAAAACATATTAGTTTGATTAAAATAAAAAAGCTCAGACAAAAAATCAATTGAGTAACTACTAAATTTATGTAATATATATAATATTACCATTATTAGAACAAAAATATATTTATCCATATAATAATTAAAAAAGATGTTAAAGTAATATTCTTGTCAATTTATCTCAAATTCCATTTCATTTTACTTTTTTTTTTCTTTTTTACTTTGAATTTATTAAATTTGGTTGAAAAAGTAATTTATGAAAAAACAATACTATGTGAATAAGTGTGACTTCTGAGTAAATTATGGGTACATGAATCACCTAAGATCACATCTTTATAAGACCGACGATGAGGATAAGGATGACTAAGAAATGTTTAAAAGACTTGAAAGTCACTACCTATACAACCAAGGAGCACCTTCCTTTATGGTAGCACAATCATAGGACCACATGGTTAAGTATGCTTTACTCGGAGCAATTATATGTTGGGAGACCTTTTAGAAATTTTCCTAGGATGCATGTGAATGAGGACAAAGCATGTTGGAAAGACTACATTGGTCTATCGAGATAGTTTTCATGTCAAGAATCGAGTATCCGCTACAACATTTAAAAAAAAAAAATCGTAGGTGAAATGTGTCAGGATGAAACATATTTCCTCA
The DNA here is from genome assembly GCA_018691285.1 of Cucurbita argyrosperma subsp. sororia. Lineage (NCBI taxonomy): Eukaryota > Viridiplantae > Streptophyta > Magnoliopsida > Cucurbitales > Cucurbitaceae > Cucurbita > Cucurbita argyrosperma. Next base: position 16,456,101 of record CM031900.1, read on the forward strand.
CATATCTCATCATGTTTGTTTGTCTTCTATCTTTTGCTTTAAAATTTTCACTTTTTCCACTTTTATTATTTTCACTTTTTCCATTTTCATCACATTATTGACGAATATGAATTTCCACTTTCATCTAATTATTTGTATGTACATTAAGAATTGTTTTTTGAATATGTAAACTAAGCTAGGATGATAGAGCTCAAGTCATTAAGCGTAGGAATGGTATCAGAGCCAACCTCTCAATTTTTGTGAGGGAAGAGGAGTAACTCGATCTTTAAGAATGACAGTGTAAACCAGGAGGATGATAAGAGAGATTCAGAAGAATTTGGAGTATGATGATAGCTGAGCGAATAGCCCTTGTGTTCCAGGTGGTAAGACGCGGGAAGCGCAGTAAATCCGTTGGCAAGCTTGGGTGCTTAGTCATATGAAAAATTCTGAAGAAAATCTTATCTACAACCTGACACCTTTATCAGAGACAAAACAAAGATTGACAACTTGTCAGCCACACAGCAAAAGCTCACATGTGAATTATCAGTGTGTGTAAATTATTAGTCTTTTAAATTATTAGTTTGCTTTATGTCTTTTCTTACTTTTAGGAAAGCGAATCTTGTAGGGTCCTGTCCTCTTAGATTTGATCTTATCTCTTAGTTGGTGTTTTTCAAATTTACGTTCAAATCCGAAGTCTATAAAACGACTTCATCAATGTAAGGAGAGCATCAATCGGCCGATAACTCTCTCTTGAATATCAATTGAAGAATTCAGAGAAAAATTATTCTACTCTATCTCTTATCTTATCTATCTTCTTATGAACGAAGTTCTGAGAAAGCTCAGAAAATCAAGCCATTTCAAATGTTCTACCAATGAAGAAGAAGGTTCAAATGAACATAGAAGGGGAGAAAATCTCACAATCTCAAATACTGTCAATCAAGAATATCAAATTGCCAAGATCGAAGATCAACTCCAAAATTGGACTATTCCAAAGGTAGATCCTAAACCTATCTACCAAATCTCAACCTTCAATTTTACTCAAACATCTTGCATCAAATTCTTAGAGAAAGCATCCCAATTCATAGCAATAGGGAATTTCTGAATCTTTTTTCAAAATCTTTTATACTCCAACACCGTGAAGAGTTTAACTATCTTCACGTCGGTGTTGTCCAAGTCGCTGTAAAGCCATTGTTCAGACATGGGTTAGATATCCCAGTGCTTATCTCCTTACGAGATAAAAGACATGAAGATTTCTCAAATTCTTTATTGGAAATGGTTCAATCCAATCTAGAGAATGGACCGGTCTATTTCAATTGTTATCCAAATTTTACTTTGTCGCTCCACGACCCGCACATATTATCAGCCCTCGTGCTGGACTTACAATAAAAAAATTTGAACATCAAGGCTGAAACTCATTCTTCAGTCGTCATATTCAGGATTTATTACAAACTCATGAATACAAATATTTCTCCAAAAGCATTAAGATCCTCACCAAAAGGATCAACCATGCTCATAGAGGCAGATATTGGAAAGTCCTCGGTGACTGTTCCAAAAACTCTTTCTTGGGATCAAATAACCAGAAATACTCTCTGGAAAATAGAAAATGCTAATCTTCAGAGGAAAAAGGAATCTCAAAACCCATTACAAATCATCGAACATGACGATGGAAGCGTTGAAATAAAATTAAGCGAAGAACCATCATCAGAATCAAAAGTAAAAGAATTCTTGAATTCTAAACCAAGTACGTCGGGAGTTTCAAGATCAATGTATGACCCCTTAAAGGTAAAAGAGGTCAGTTATGATAAAAAAAGGACATCAGTCCACTATGAAGATGGCTCAAGATCTCCAACCCATACGGTCAATTCGTCTACGAAACTCAGCTAAATGTCATTACGACTGATTTCCAGATAGACAAAGAATTATTGAAGGCAGATTTTATGTCAGCTGCCAACTCTTCAGAGAGAAAAGCTTTCTTCCAAACCTACAAAGAAGCTGAGCGAAGTGAATTAAGAGCTCAATGGTATTCTCATATGAAAACCATAGAAGAAACTATTTTGCAAATATGCACTTCGACTCAAAGAAGCTGGAAGACTACCAGAAGAGGTGAAGTATATTCAAAACATCCTCCATTGGAAGAAGTCGAATTTGACAATTATTACGGAGAAAAGGTCAAAGTTAGTCCTTTCAAAACTATCCCAGAAGGACTAGAAAAGGGTAATCCGACACTAAAGGAGCATCAAAATAATTATTAACAAGATTTTATCCACGATCTCCACCCAGCTTGAGAGTATCGAGGGAAAAATCTCAAAAAATTCTAGTACTCTGCAAGAACAAGTAGGCAGCTCTGTACCGAAAGTCGATGAGTCAATCCCAATACTCAGACCGACAAACCTCGACGTATTTACAAAGAGGATTTCAAAAGAAGAGGCCGCGATTGCCAAAATAGAAGACAATTGGATAGAATCCTAAATCCTGGGATAACACATCAGGATTCATCTGTCAATGTCGTTCACAATGATGACGAAATTCAAGAATTCGAAGACGAGATTTTAGATGAGGTAGAAGAGCCTCTCTATAATCGAATTGAAAGAATCTCCAAGAGAAGTCAAAATAATACCAGTAATCAGAAAAACTGGTATCCTCAACCGTCTTTTACGGATATTCAATTCGAAAAAAAGACTCTACAAACAAAAGCTCATTACGATGGTCTAGCAAACTATGAATGGAATATGGATGGATTGTCCGACTATCTGATAATGAATGTTGTCAACGAAATGATGATGGCCGCAGATATTAAGCCACTATGTCATTAGGCCAACTACTCAAATCATCAAAGAGGAAGGTCCATCAACTATTTCCGAAGTACAACATGAAAGGGTAGAGGATGCTGTCAACACCTTCAATTATACCCATATAGAATTCTTCGTTGGCGACCCCTTGAAATACTAGGAAAGATCCGCCGAAATTCTCATGAACCTGAAATGCCGCACCTTAGGAGATTTCAGGTGGTACAAAGACATGTATTTCAGCAAAGTTCTTATTAGAACAGACAGTTCGTTGGAATTCTGGAAAGAGAATTTTTTCAATTGACTACCAAAACACTTCTCAAGAAGGATCAAAGACGGTCTTCAGACAAAGTATAATGGAACAATTCCATGGCAGACTTTGTCATACGGGTCAATAGCATCCTTCATCATAGAAGAAGGACTCAGACTTTGCAATGAGTCAAAGATTCAAAACAAGCTCAATTCTTCGATATCAAATAGAAAAGACTTGGAAGATTTTGCGATTAATATGGATGCAAGGGGATAGAGGCCCCCTCAACCTCTAGAAGGAAGAAGGTTAAGACGCATCCAAAGCATTATAATTCGTACAGGCCCAGAGAAAAGTATCGGAACAAACCAATACAATCTCAAAAGCCAACATATTCAAGAAGAAAGTATACTCCTACAAAAACCCATAGAGGAAAGAAAAAACAAACTTGCTTCAAATGTCAAGAAGAAGGACACTATGCTAACAAGTGTCCGATAAGAGGAAAGATCAATGAGTTGGACATAGATCAAGAGCTGAAAAATTAGCTACTACGACTGGCAATAACCGACTCAGAACAATCAAGCGAAGGAGAAATCCTCGAACTCTAAGAAGAATCCGATTCATATTCTAGCACAGAATATGAATCAGGACAAGAAGGAAAGAGGACGTGCGAAGGATGCATAACTGTCCTTACAAAGGATCAAGAAATTCTACTCGAAGTAGTAGAAAAAGTTCAAGATCCAGAAATTCAACAGAAAATCGCTCAACGACTTAGAGATGCCATGACAATCTCTAAGCCACCTGAAAGGGAAGAAAGAAATCCCTACCGACTTCAATCAGTTCTCCAAAGGTTTGAAAAACTGAGAGAACTCACTACTTAAGACCTACAAAGAGAGATTAATAATCTCAAACAAGAAGTACAGGCATTAAGATTTGAAACGAGGTCAGAATCCTATATGCTTCGCCAAGAAGTTCTCAATCTTCAGGAACGGTTGCCCAAACGAAAGGAAACTGCGCAACCAAACCTTGACGAGGATGACTTTCAAAGTTCCTTCGTTGGAGCCATCACAACTTCTCAATATAAAAAATTGTATGCTCTCGTTACCTTAAAAATTTATGATTTCAAAATCACACTAAAGGTTCTCATAGATACTGGAGCCGATCAAAATTGCATTCAAGAAGACCTAATACCTACAAAGTATTTTGAAAAAACTACTGAGGGCCTTAGAGGTGCAAATAACAATAGACTACAAAATAATTACAAATTATCTAAAGTCCATGTTTGTAATAATAGAATTTGCTTCGTAAATTCCTTTCTTTTAGTAAAGGACTTAGGAAAAGAACTAATCTTAGGTACTCCTTTCATTACTCAATTATACCCTTCTAAAATAACTGAAAAGGGGTTAGAGTCAAAAACCTTAGGAAAGAAGATAAAATTTAATTTCCTTTCTCCTATCAGTATTAGTGAAATAAATAACCTTCAAAAGAATACAATTATTCAATCAATAAATGTATTAAATTATAAAGAAAAACAAATTTCTTTTTTGAAGAAAAAATACAATTATTCAATCAATAAATGTATTAAATTATAAAGAAAAGAAAATTTCTTTTTTGAAGAAAAGAATATAATTATTGAATCAATAAATGTATTAAATTATAAAGAAAAACAAATTTCTTTGTTGAAGGAAGAAATTTCATTGAAGAGAATAGAAGAACAGATTCAAAGTAAGATCGTCCAGTCTAAAATCAAAACTTTACAAACTCAAATAGAAAGGGAGATTTCTTCAACTATCCCTAATGCCTTTTGAAATAGGAAGCAACACATAGTTAATCTTTCTTATGTC
>CM031900.1:16463556-16506056 GCA_018691285.1 Cucurbita argyrosperma subsp. sororia
GCAGTCTAACCCTATTTTGTAGTATATGATATATTGTAAAACTTGTATGAATTTATTGTATGTTTTGATTTTCGTGGTAGTTATAAAATGTCCTTGGACGTTAAAGAGTGAACGTTAACTATATAAGACAATACTGGATCAACGTTATAGTGTCTAGATATGGTGAGGAGGAAAAGAGTGGTCATGAGATATCTGACTAAGCCAACCAGATTAACCATACGACGTGACAATTCCTTGAGCTTCCACTCCTCCGTGTTTTTTCATGGTATCTAGGCTTCACCCCAAAATGGGTTCCTAAATATCTTTCTTCGTATAGATAATCTTCAATCTGCACATCTTCTAGAAAGTGTGTGATATACGGAATCCATCAAACTTTTCAATTCCAGTCTTGAAACTTCTATCACTTCTTCACAGATCGTAGTGAATCTTATCCTTCTCCTCTGATACCAGTTATTAGAATAATACAACAACGCATACACTTGATATAAATGAACACAAAAACAGTGATAGAGAAAAATGTAAGAAGGAAATATTGACTAATGGTTTTGTATTAATGACTTCATGTATGCACATATCCAACATTCTTTTTAAGAGCCCAAATAGTCAGGGATTGGACATCCTGCGTAGACACAAAGTCATTTCATGCCCCTAAACAAATGCGTATTAGTAATAGAGTCTAACCCAACGATCATTCAGACAAACATTCATCATCAACCAAGAGGGTGAAAATAATGACGATAGTACAGTTGAGATAGAATCTTAGCCATGATGGAATCTACACGTTGCAGCCATTGTTGTATTGAAAAGGGGGAGCATCAAGTGTGCCAACCTCAACAAAAAAACTTTTTTGCCACTACATGAATACCACGACCCAAAAAAAGAAGGTCAGATATTGGGTTTAACCACACCAAGAGAGATAAATATCATCTACGAAGGCCCGACCTATTCAAATGAATAGAGAACTACATAACATTCTGCAAAGCAGAATCAATGATCTTTTTTGCAGAAGGGTCTTATTAGACCGTCAAAGAGCCCCTGGTCACGTGCGACTTTTATGTCCCAACAACCAGGCAGAAAAGGAACGTGGAGTCCCGCGACTGGTAATAAAACTACAAACCCTTAAATAAGGTTTTGAAATGGATTAGATATCCAATTTCAAATAAATCAGATTTAATGCAAAGAATTTCAAATGCCAAAATATTTTCAAAGTTTGATATGAAATCAGGATTTTGGCAAATCCAGATTTCAGAACAAGACAAGTACAAAACGACTTTCAATGTCCCTTTCGGACAATACGAATGGAACATTATGCCATTTGGGCTAAAAAATGCTCCATCCGAATTTCAAAAGATTATGAATGATATTTTCAATGCTTTTCAAGACTTTTCAATTGTTTATATTGACGATGTTCTGATTTTTTCTCAAAACATCAATCAACACTTTAAGCATCTTCAAACATTTTTTACGACAGTCAGAAGAAACAGTTTAGTTGTGTCTAAACCCAAAATTAAATTTTTTCTAACAAAAATCGGTTTTCTTGGATTTGAAATTCATTTGGGTCTAATTAAACTCATTCAAAGGTCCATTGACTTTGCCTCAAACTTTACCGACCAAATTACAGATAAAACCCAACTAAAAAGATTTTGGGGAGGTCTCAATTATGTGTGATTTCCTTCAAAATATCAGACCCATCTACAAGCCTCTTTTTGAGAGGCTAAAAAAGAATCCAAAGCCCTGAACTGAAGAACATACCAAAACAGTCCAAAAAATCAAATCCATTGTCAAGTCAATTCCGTGTTTATCGCTGATAAACCCAAGGGCTAGTTTAATAGTAGAGACCGACGCATCCGATATTGGATATGGAGGAATCCTAAAACAGTCCCTTGACAAGAAAGAATCCATTGTCCGTTTCCATTCGGGAATATAAAATTCTACTAAAAAAAATTACTCAACAGTAGAGAAAGAAATACTTTCAATAGTACTTTGTGTACAAAAATTTCAAAGTGATTTAATTGACAAAAGCTTTGTTATCAAAACAGATTCAAGGGCATCTAAATTTGTTTTAGAAAAAGATGTCAAGAATCTTGTGTCTAAACAAATTTTTGCTAGATGGCAAGCCCTTTTATCTTGCTTCGACTTCCAAATTTTGCCTATAAAAAGGGTCGAAAACCCCTTGACAGATTACCTCTCAAGAGAGTTCTTACTCTCAAAGAAAAATTCTCCCTAACCAATCTCTTTCTCCCAGCAAAGACCGGAAAGAAAGTAATCGAAAAAGGGAAGAAGCCCAATGCTTCTTCAAGCGCACCTACTCCAATGACATCTGACAGCTATGCGATGGATGCTGGTGACCAGATCTAAAGCAAAGCTTTCTAAAAAACAGGCGGAGGTTATCACTCCGACGAGGCCTTCTGCCTCTTCAACACGACCATCTGTCGTTACTCCATCGAGACCCACTGTCTCTTCCACTTCAAAGGGACCTTCTGTCCCCTCGACCTACTCGGACGCGGTTGTTCCCGTTCGTTTTTCTCCAGTTCCTGAAATCAAGACCTATTTTTAAAAATCTGTGTCTATACCGAAAGCTCTGGTAGAGCCAGAATACGACGACCCGAAAATCGCGAAGTCGTTAAAAAAGCCTATCCTTCGGGATTCTTTTATATCCCAGAGGATCTTCATAAAACCAGAAGGTTTTATGAATTCATTCTAGTCGACACAAAGTCCGTCGAAATTACTCATATTTCGAGTCGCGATGATCCTTCGAAAATCGCGTATTCAAAATTAAATATATTTAAAGTCATGAACCCGACGTATTGGAATCAAGATCCATACACGGAAAAGACTTTTTCAAAACCTTTTGTTCCTCTTTCTTACTCATACAGAGACTAGCAGATGGCATGGTTCAATGTCATTTGGTATCAAAATTACGAGCACTCATGGTTTATTCAATTCTGCCAGAATGCTCATGAAATTCATTACCCATATTGGTTCATCAAATGGTGGAAAATCTTTGGATCAGCCAAAGATATATTTCCCGTCCCAATACAGGAATCATTCCACTCCTTCGTTCAAAATATATTCAAAATCTCATTTCCATTAACCATGCGCTTTTGCGTATACTTTCAAATTCCTTGGATTTTAACTTGGAATTTTCAAATTAAAGAAACCAAAGACCAAATAAAATAGGTCTTCAAAACTATCAAAATCAAATGGTGGGATAAATATACTTATACCCACGCAGACATCAAATCAGTAAAGGTCTGGCTATCTGAGAATGGCCACCTTCAGGATTTATCCAAAAAGAGGACCTCCGAATTCCTTAATTCAAAGTCAAAGCTACTCGCTGCATTAGCCCAGACAACTTCAGAAGCTGATTTTCAAAAGCTTCTTCAAGAGGCCGCATCAGTCGGTTCGACGTCTTCTCCTTCTATTATAGAAGAAGAAGATGAAGACACAATTTATGATCTCAATGATCCATTTTTGGATTCTCAACCACCTTTGTAAATATCATCATTTCAATGAATGAATAGTCGTTAAACTAATTAAAAAAAAAAAAAATCCGTGAATGTAATATGTTCCCTGACATATTCCATTCAACTTTCCTTCTTTTGGAATATATGCATCATTACATAATGCATATATTTACAAGTATCCATGTTCATCAATTTCTCAATGAAATGATGAAAATAGGAAAAAGTACATTAATAATAGAAAAAGAAAAATAGTAATATTCCAAAAGAAGGAAAGTTGAATGGAATATGTCACGGAACATATTCTATTCACGGATTTTTTTTTAATTAGTTTAACGACTATTCAGTCATTGAAATGATGATATCTACAAAGGTGGTTGAGAATCCAAAAATGGATCATTGAGATCATAAATTGTGTCTTCATCTTCTTCTTCTATAATAGAAGGAGAAGACGTCGAATCGACTGATGCAGCCTCTTGAAGTAGCTTTTGAAAATCAGCTTCTGAAGTTGTCTGGGCTAATGCAGCGAGTAGCTTCGACTTTTGAATTAAGGAATTCAGAGGTCCTCTTTTTGGATAAATCCTGAAGGTGGCCATTCTCAGATAGCCAGACCTTTACTGATTTGATGTCTGCGTGGGTATAAGTATATTTATCCCACCATTTGATTTTGATAGTTTTGAAGACCTATTTTATTTGGTCTTTGGTTTCTTTAATTTGAAAATTCCAAGTTAAAATCCAAGGAATTTGAAAGTATACGCAAAAGCGCATGGTTAATGGAAATGAGATTTTGAATATATTTTGAACGAAGGAGTGGAATGATTCCTGTATTGGGACGGGAAATATATCTTTGGCTGATCCAAAGATTTTCCACCATTTGATGAACCAATATGGGTAATGAATTTTATGAGCATTTTGGCAGAATTGAATAAACCATGAGTGCTCGTAATTTTGATACCAAATGACATTGAACCATGCCATCTGATAGTCTCTGTATGAGTAAGAATGAGGAACAAAAGGTTTTGAAAAAGTCTTTTCCGTGTATTGATCTTGATTCCAATGCGTCGGGTTCATGACTTTAAATATTTTTAATTTTGAATACGCGATTTTCGAAGGATCATCGCGACTCGGAATATGAGTAATTTCGACGGACTTTGTGTCGACTAGAATGAATTCATAAAACCTTCTGGTTTTATGAAGATCCTCTGGGATATAAAAGAATCCCGAAGGATAGGCTTTTTTAACGACTTCGCGATTTTCGGGTCGTCGTATTCTGGCTCTACCAGAGCTTTCGGTATAGACACAGATTTTTAAAAATAGGTCTTGATTTCAGGAACTGGAGAAAAACGAACGGGAACAACCGCGTCCGAGTAGGTTAAGGGGACAGAAGGTCCCTTTGAAGTGGAAGAGACAGTGGGTCTCGATGGAGTAACGGCAGATGGCCGTGTTGAAGAGGCAGAAGGCCTCGTCGGAGTGATAACCTCCGCCTGTTTTTTAGAAAGCTTTGCTTTAGATCTGGTCACCAGCATCCATCGCATAGCTGTCGGATGTCATTGGAGTAGGTGTGCTTGAAGAAGCATTGGACTTCTTCCCTTTTTCGATTACTTTCTTTCCGGTCGTTGCTGGGAGAAAGAGATTGGTTAGGGAGAATTTTTCTTTGAGAGTAAGAACTCTCTTGAGAGGTAATCTGCCAAGGGGTTTTCGACCCCTTTTATAGGCTAAATTTGGAAGTCGAAGCAAGATAAAATGGCTTGCCATCTAGCAAAAATTTGTTTAGACACAAGATTCTTGACATCTTTTTCAAAAACAAATTTAGATGCACTTGAATCTGTTTTGATAACAAAGCTTTTGTCAATTAAATCACTTTGAAATTTTTGTACACAAAGTACCATTGAAAGTAATTCTTTCTTTACTGTTGAGTAATTTTTTTGAGTAGAATTATTCCCGAATGGAAACGGACAATGGATTCTTTCTTGTCAAGGGACTGTTTTAGGATTCCTCCATATCCAATATCGGATGCGTCGGTCTCTACTATTAAACTAGCCCTTAGGTTTATCAGCGATAAACACGGAATTGACTTGACAAGGGATTTGATTTTTTGGACTGTTTTGGTGTGTTCTTCAGTCTAGGGCTTTGGATTCTTTTTTAGCCTCTCAAAAAGAGGCTTGCAGATGAGTCTGATATTTTGAAGGAAATTAGACACATTACTGAGACATCCCAAAAATCTTTGTAGTTGGGTTTTATCTGTAATTTGGTCTGGAAAGTTTGAGGCAAACTCAATGGACCTTTGAATGGGTTTAATTAGACCCAAATGAATTTCAAATCCAAGAAAACCGATTTTTGTTTGAAAAAGTTTAATTTTGGGTTTAGACACGAGTAAACCGTTTCTTTTGACTGTCGTAAAAAATGTTTGAAGATGCTTAAAGTGTTGATCGATGTTTTGAGAAAAAATCAGAACATCGTCAATATAAACAATTGAAAAGTCTTGAAAAGGATTGAAAATATCATTCATAATCTTTTGAAATTTGGATGGAGAGTTTTTTAGCCCAAATGGCATAACGTTCTATTCGTATTGTCCGAAAGGGACATTGAAAGCCGTTTTGATAGTTGAGCGAATAGCCCTTGTGTTCCAGGTGGTAAGACGCGGGAAGCGCAGTAAGTCTGTTGGCAAGCTTGGGTGCTTAGTCATATGAAAAATTCTGAAGAAAAATCTTATCTACATCCTGACAACTTTATCAGAGACAAAACAGAGATTGACAACTTGTCAGCCACACAGTGAAGGCTCACATGCCAATTATCAATGTCGGTAAACTATTAGTCTTTTAAATTATTAGTTTACTTTATGTCTTTTAGGAAAACAGATCTTGCAGGGGTCCTGTCCTGGTAGATTCGATCTTATCTCTTAGTTGGCGTTTTTCAAATTTACGTTCAAATTCGAAGTCTATAAATGGACTTCATCAATGTAAAGAGAGCATCGATCGACCGATAGCTCTCTCTTGAATATCAATTGAAGAATTCAGAGAAAAATCATTCTACTCTATCTCTTATCTATCTTATGAACGAATTTCTTAGAAAGCTCAGAAAATCAAACCATCTCAAATGCTCTACCGATGAAGAAGAAAGTTCAAATGAACATAGAAGGGGAGACAATCTCACCATCTCAAATACTGTCAATCAAGAATATCAGATTGCCAGAATCGAAGATCAACTCAAAAATTGGACTATTCCAAAGGTAGATCCTAAAACTATCTACCAAATTTCAACCTTCAATTTTACTCAAAGATCATGCATCAAATTCTCAGAGAAAAACATCCCAATTCATAGCAATAGGGAATCTCTAAATCTTTTTTCAAGATCTCTTATACTCCAACATCGTGAAGAGTTTAACTATCTCCATGTCGGTCTTGTCCAAGTCGTTGTAAAACCATTGTTCAGACTTGGATTAGATATCCCAGTCCTTATCTCCTTACGAGATAAGAGACATGAAGATTTCTCAAATTCTTTGTTGGGAATGGTTCAATCCAATCTAGAGAATGGACCAGTCTATTTCAATTGTTATCCAAATTTTACTCTGTCACTCCATCAGTCGTCATATTTAGGGTTTATTATAAGCTCATGAATACAAACATTTCTCCAAGAGCATTAAGATCCTCACCAAAAGGATCGACTATGCTCATAGAAGCGAATATTGGAAAATCATCAGTGACTGTCCCAAAAACACTCTCTTGGGATCAAATAACCAGAAGCACTCTCTGGAAAATAGAAGATGCAAATCTTCCAAAAAGAAAAGAATCTCAAAACCCAGTCCAAATCATCGAACATGACGATGGAAGCGTTGAAATAAAATTCAGCGAAGAACCTTCGTCAGAGTCAAAAGTAAAAGAATTCCTGAGTTCTAGACCAAGTACTTCAGGAATATCAAGATCGATGTATGACCCCTTAAAAGTGAAAGAGGTCAATTATGATAAAAAAAGGGCGTCAATCCACTATGAGGATGGCTCAAGGTCTCCAACCCATACGGATATGGATACTCAATCCGTCTATGAAAGCCAACTAAATGTCATTACAGCTGATTTCCAGATAGACAAAGAATTTTTTAAAGCAGATTTTATGTCAACCACCAACTCTTCAAAAAGAAATGCCTTCTTCCAAAACCTACAAAGAGGCTGAGCGAAATGAATTGAGAGCTCAGTGGTATTCTCATATGGAAGCCATTGAAGAAAAATATACCATTCTTCGAATGGTTTGAAGAAAATATTTTGCAGGTATGCACCTTGACTCAGAGGAGTTGGAAGACTACCAAAAGAGGCGAGGTATATTCGAAACATCCTCCGTTAGAAGAAGTCGAATTCGACAATTACTACGGAGAAAAGGTCAAAGCTAGTCCTTTCAAAAATATTCCAGAAGGACTAGAAAAGAGTAATCCGACCCTAAGGGATATCAAGAATATCCAGCATCAAAACAATTACTCAAATAAGATTTTATCCACGATCGCTACTCAACTCGAGAGCATCGAGGGAAAATGTTGGATTTCGATAATCGGCCAAGGAAATCACCGAGAGATATTGTCGAGAGGTTGTTGGAAGAAAGATAATGCGTAAAATAAGAGAGAGAGAAGGACTGAAAGTTTGACTGCTCTTCAAAATCCGGTTATGAAATCTTGTAAACAGATTTCCTATTTAAATACAACCTATCCTAAAAATGGGTGGAGAGTGGCCAACTGAATCTGTGCCACTTCCTAGAAAATTGACGTCTAAGAATTCGCTAATCCATTCGACGTGTTTGTCAAATGGTCAAAGGGAAATTAAATGTAAACGTGTGAATCTAAATAAGGAAAAAACAAAGGTTTTATCTAACAATCTCCTCCTAAAACCTGTGTTATATCTGCCTTATTTCGTTTTGTTTGAACTCCGTTTTGAGCCTATGGCTCGGTGTCCCAGGCGGCATGTCCTCCAGACTCCACGTCTTGTTCGGCCGCCTCTTCTTCGAGTTGGCGCGCCGCCAGTCCAGGTGGTTCACCTCTCCCTAATAGGTCTTCCATCTTCCGGTACCTGGCCGAGAGGTTGACCGGTTGCTCGGTTGTCCCTGGCGGCATGTCCTCCAGACTCCACGTCTTGTTCGGCCGCTCTCTTCTTCGAGTTGGCGCGCCGCCAGTCCAGGTGTGGTTCACCTCTTCCTAATAGGTCTTCCATCTTCCGGTACCTGGCCGAGAAGTTGACTGGTTTCTCTATCTCTAGCTTTAGGATGTAAAGGCAGTTTGTCGTGCACCGAACTTGCGTGAGCAACCGTCGTCGATCATCGCGGATCCTAAGTAGCCCGCGTTTGATGGAAATGTGGCAGCCGACCTTATCGAGTTGACCCAGGCTCACAATATTAGCCTTGAGTCTCGGGATGAAGTAGACGCCGGTCAGCTTGTGATGATTGCCTCCCTTGCCGACGAATAGGATGGTGCCGTGCCCTTCGATCTCGACGACGGAGCCATCGCCGAATTTCACCGTCCCGCGAATCCCCGAGTCAAGCTCGGAGAACGCAGACTTGGCCCCGGTCATATGGTTTGATGCCCCCGTGTCGAGGACCCATCGCCGGTGCTCTTGCTGCTCGCCTCTTTCACCGATTTGAGCGAGCACTCGCTCCTCCTTTAGTCGAATTGGCTCCCCAGGTGCATTTGTTATGCACAGTTGGAGTTCTTCCTCGGGTTCGACGTTCACCGGAGCAGTTATGCCGTCGTCGATTACCTCTGTGGATTTGGGGAGTTCTTCCTCGGGTTCGACGTTCACCGGAGCAGTTATGCCGTCGTCGATTACCTCTGTGGATTTGGGGAGCTCTTCCTCGGGTTTGAGGTCAGGTAGGACTGATGCAGTCACCATGAAAAGGGCCGGCTCATCCTCCTCGGATTGAGCCACATGGGCCTTTTCGGCCGTCTCCTTGTTCCTGAGCTTGCTCCAGCAATTCTTGCTCAGGTGACCTCTCTTCCCACAGTACGAGCACTGGATTGGCCCGTCATCAGTCGACTCCTCCTTCTTTTGATCCGCCTCTTTCCTGTGCATGCGCCATCGAGATTTCCACGGCTTCTTACCGCCTTTGCGGCTGGAGGGCCCATTGCTCTCGCCGGTGTCGTCGTCACGGAGCTTTAGGCGTGCAAGCCATTCCTCCTCAGTGAGGAGTAGACGACCCTCCTTGTCGACAACTGAAATAGTATTTTTCTTCCACTGCTCGACGTTACGCAGTCTTCCGGTCACCTCTTCCACCGTTAGGTCATTCACGTCAAGCAATGTCTCGATTGAAATTGCAACTTGCTCGAGGTGATCGGGGACGACCTGCAGCATCTTCTTCACGATTTCTGTCTCGTTGATGCTGCCACCGAGTGTGGTGATGCTGTTGGCGAGCCCCGTGATTCGCATTGAAAAATCATCGACGGATTCGCCGTCCTTAAAGGAGATCTCCGAGAGCTCCTTCCGCAACTGCTCAATGTTGGATTCCCGCACTCGCTGTACACCGACCTCTTCGTGGTGGTGATGGAGATGCTGGCACTTGGCGACGTGGAGGAGTGAGCGAGCCTGCTCGAGATGGACCCCACAACGATGTGTTTATTTTTGCACTTTGCATTTTCTTCTACTCGAACCTGAGACCTGTGTGTTGTTAGGTCGACGCTCTAACCACTTGAGCTATTCAACTTGATTGTTGATAGGTTGGCTCTTCTGTGATGGTGTACTACCGATCGCTTCAACGAGGCTCTGATACCACTTGTTGGATTTCGATAATCGGCCAAGGAAATCACCGAGAGATATTGTCGAGAGGTTGTTGGAAGAAAGATAATGCGTAAAATAAGAGAGAGAGAAGGACTGAAAGTTTGACTGCTCTTCAAAATCCGGTTATGAAATCTTGTAAACAGATTTCCTATTTAAATACAACCTATCCTAAAAATGGGTGGAGAGTGGCCAACTGAATCTGTGCCACTTCCTAGAAAATTGACGTCTAAGAATTCGCTAATCCATTCGACGTGTTTGTCAAATGGTCAAAGGGAAATTAAATGTAAACGTGTGAATCTAAATAAGGAAAAAACAAAGGTTTTATCTAACAGAAAAATCTCAAAGAAATCAGGTACTCAGCAGGAACAGGCAAGCAGCTCTATACCAAAGGTTGATGAGTCAATACCAATACTCAGACCGGCAAATCTCGAAATATTTACAAAAAGGATTTCAAAAGAAGAGGCTGCAATGGCCAAAATAGAGGAAAAATTGGACAGGATACTAAATCCCGCCATGACGCCTCAAGATTCATCTGTCAATGTCGTTAACAATGATGGCAAGATCCAAGAATCCGAAGACGAGATTGCAAAGGAGAGAGAAGAACCTTTCTACAACCGAATTGAAAGGATCTCTAGAAGGAGTCAAAATAATACCAGTAATCAGAAAAACTGGTACCCTCAACCGTCTTTTCCGGATATCCAGTTCGAAGAAAAGACACTGCAAACTCAAGCTCATTACGATGGTCTAGAAATCTATGAATGGAATATCGATGGGTTGTCTGACTATCTGATAATGAATGTTGTCAATGAGATGATGATGGCCGCAGGCGCGTATAAATTACAGGGCCATAAATCCGACCATCAGATAGCTCAAGTTTTAGTAACCGAATTTACCGGGCAACTCAAAGACTGGTGGGACAAATATCTCGATGAAACCACTCGCCAACAGATATTAAACCACTATGTCGTAAGGCCAACTACTCAAATCATCAAAGAAGAAGGTCCATCAACTAGGACCGAAGTACAACATGAAAGGGTAGAGGATGCTGTCAACACCCTCATATATACCCTCATAGAATTCTTCGTCGGCGACCCTCTGAAATACCAGGAGAGATCCGCCGAGATACTCATGAATCTGAAATGCCCTACCTTAGGTGATTTCAGGTGGTACAAAGACATGTACTTCAACAATTTATTAGAACAGATAGTTCGTTGGAATTCTGGAAAGAGAATTTTGTCAATGGACTACCAAAACACTTCTCAAGTAGGATCAAAGATGGTCTTAAGACAAAGTATAATGGAACAATTCCATGGCAAACTTTGTCATACGGATCCATAGCATCCTTCATCATAGAAGAAGGACTCAGACTTTGTAATGAGTCAAAGATTCAAAACAAGCCCAATTCTTCGATATCAAACAAAAAAGAGCTTGGAAGATTTTGCGATTAATATGGATGCAAGGGGATAGAAGCTCCCTCAACCTCCAGACGAAAGAAGGTTAAAACGCATCAAGAACCTTATCATTCATACAGGCCTAGAGAAACATATCGGAATAAACTCGTGCAGTCAGCCAACGTATTCAAGAAGAAAGTATACTCCTACAAAACCCCATAAAGGAAAGAAAAGGCAAACTTGCTTCAAATGTCGTGAAGAAGGACACTATGCTAACAAGTGTCCGATCAGAGGAAAGATCAATAAGTTGGATATAAATCAAGAGCTGAAAAATCAGCTATTACGACTGACCCTAACCGACTCAGAGCAATCAAGCGAGGGAGAAATCCTTGAACTCCAAGAAGAATCCGATTCATATTCTAACACCAAATACGAATCAGAACATGAGGGAAAAAGGACATGCGAAGGATGCATAAATGTCCTTACAAAGGATCAAGAAATTCTACTCGAAGTAGTAGAAAAAGTTCAAGATCCAGAAATTCAAAAGAAAATTGCTCAACGACTTAGAGATGCCATGACAATCTCTAAGCCACCTGAAAGGGAAGAAAGAAATCCCTACAAATTCCAATCTGTTCTCCAAAGATTTGAAAAACCAAGGGAACTCACTACTCAAGATTTACAAAGAGAGATTAATAATCTCAAACAAGAGGTACAGGCGTTAAGATCTGAAACTAGGTCAGAATCTTATATGCTTCGTCAAGAAATTCTCAATCTTCGGGAAAGACAGCCCGAACAAAGGGAAACGGCTCAACCGAACCTGGACGAAGAAGATTTTCAAAGTTCCTTTGTTGGAACCATCACCACTTCTCAATATCAAAAATGGTATGCTCTCGTTACCTTAAAAATTTATGATTTCAAAATCACACTAAAGGCTCTCATAGATACTGGAGTCGATCAAAATTGCATTCAAGAAAGCCTAATACCTATAAAGTATTTTAAAAAAACTACTGAGGGCCTTAGAGGTGCTAACAACAACAAACTCAAAATTAATTACAAACTATCAAAAGTTCATGTTTGCAATGATGGAATTTGCTTCGTAAATTCCTTCCTTTTAGTAAAGGACTTAGGGCAAGAATTAATCCTAGGTACTCCTTTCATTACTCAATTATATCCTTCTAGAATAACTGAAAAAGAGTTAGAATCAAAGGCCTTAGGAAAGAAGATAAAATTTAACTTTCTTTCCCCTTAGTGAAATAAATAACCTTCAAAAGAATACAATTATTCAATCAATATGGATGCAAGGGGATAGAGTCCCCCTCAACCTCCAGAAGGAAGAAGGTTAGGACGCATCCAAAGCCTTATAATGCGTACAGGCCTAGAGAAAAGTATCGGAATAAGCCTGTACAACCTCAAAAGTCAACGTATTCAAAGAGAAAGTACACTCCCACAAAAACTCATAAAGGAAAGAAAAAGCAAACTTGCTTTAAATGTCGAGAAGAAGGTGTTGAACACAACTCACTGTGGAAAACACTCGCACTCTTTATTAACACCGATCGAGAAGAGAATACAAGACACTCTGTAGAATACTTCTGCTTTTTATTGTTTTTGGATTTCTTGGATTAATAACCTAGGTAGGGTGGAGGGGTATTTATACTGTAGTCTATCGCAATCTAGACCTAACAAATCTAAATCTAGGCCTAACAAATCTGAATTTTTTTCCTAAAATATCTAGATCTCTTTCTCCTCAAATCTCGAGGTATTTTCCCTAAATCTCTACTAAAATAAATATATGATGGGCTCGTACAATTATTGGGCTTGAGTCTATTGGGCTTGACTCTATTGAGCTAGTACAATTATTGGGCTTGACTCTATTGGGGTAGTGATGATATTTCAACACTCCCTCTCAGCATTAGTCCTCATTCGCTGTTGAGCTGACAGCGAAAACTCTCATGTTTGCCAGTATTCAGCCCTTTTGTAAACAAATATGCCACTTGGTCATCTGTCTTCATCTGCTGCATCTCGATTTCTTCCTTCAAGACTTTCTCTCTAGGAGGATGGTAGTGTACCTCCACATGCTTTGTTCTAGCATAAAACACCGAATTTTCTGCTAGGCGAATCGCAGATTGATTGTTGCAATGAAGTGGTATTGGATACTCAATTTTCTGGTGCCAATCTTCCATCAAAAGTAATAACCATGTATTTTCCTGAGTTGCTCTAGCTGCTGCTCTGTACTCTACTTCTTTAGTTGACAATGATATTGTTGTTGTCTTGTGTTACACCAAAAAATTGTTCTCGAATCGAGCTTGAACACATTCCCAGTGATTGATCTTCGGGTATCGTGGTCTCCTGCATAGTCGACATCACTATATCCAACTAGCTTCCAGTCTTCGTTTCTTTTGTATAAACGATCGTAATTGATTGTACCTTTGACATATCTCAAGGTCTGTCGAGCCGCATCCAAATGAGGCTTCTTCGGATTTTGCATATATTGATCAATGACTCCAACTTCATTTTCAAATTTCTTCGGTTGGTCCATGTAGAACTCTCTGTTTAACTCTCCTTGCAAGAATGCATTATTCAATCCATCTGCCATAATTTCCAATCTTTATTTACCGTAAGTATTGGAGGAACTTGTACGATAATGATCTTTGCCACTAGACTAAACGTTTCATCATAGTCTAGTCCATATTTTTTAGAGAACCCTGAATCTATAGTCTGAGCTTTGTATCTCACGATTGATCCATCCGGGGTACACATTATTTCGTAAGCCCACTTGCAAGACATGAGTTTGGTATCTCTTGGTCTTGGCACTAATTCCCAAGTCTGATTTTGTTCCAGGGCTATAGTTTCATCCTCCATCGCTTTCTGCCAAGCTGAATTTTGTGATGCTTCTTCATATGTCTCTGGCTCATTAACTTCGTCTTCTACTGGCGTTGGCACACTCTGGATTTGCCTTTAGGATTATTTCTGAATGTCTGAGTTGTTGAGGTGTCATTTCATTTTTCACTAGGCTCGCTTGGTTGAGTCACTTCTTGCTCACCAACACTAGTGTCACTTGAATCTTCAGGCATATCAGCACTTAAGCAAATGTGTACAATTTGCTCCCCCGTCTTTTGTGGAAGAATCTCTTCAGTTTGCTCCCCTATGTTCTGGAGAAGAATTTCTTCAATTTGCTTCCCCATGTCCTGGAGAAGAATTTCTTCAGTTCGCTCCCTCGTGTTCTGTAGAAGAATTTCTTCAATTTGCTCAAGGCGTGGTAATACTTCCTTCTCTAAGGGCCACCCATTTTCCATTGCACCTCTTTGATCGTCAATCATGTGGTTTAAGCATCTGGAATCAATGATCCAGTCATCCTCGTAATCGATATGCTCTTCCATCATTGCCATGAGTGCTAGCTCGTCTTCTACTATTGGACATAGCACCTCTGCATCCCATTCATCCTCTATCTTCTTTTTGGATATTGCCACATTGCTTTCAACCGACTTTTTCCTGGACCAACAATCTCTAGACATGTGGCCCTTTTTCCCGCAATTATAGCAAATACCTTCAAATCTCTTTCCTTGGAAACTCTTGTTGTCGTTCTTCTGAGCTCTCTCAGGATGTGCAGTTCCTTGGTGGCTTCTTCTTTTGTCACCATTGTATCCACGTTTGGTAGACGACCTATTACTGCTCCGACTTTCACTTGTGTAGAGTGCTTCTTCTTCACCCTTCAACGTGAAGCCTCCCATTTGTTTAGCCATGGCTTCGTGGCTGGCTAACAAATTTTCGAACTCTACAAGTGATGGTTGAGTAGGCCATCCTTGTACAGCAGTAATAAAGCTTCTATACTCTGGTCGCAATCCATGGATTATAATTCTATACTCGGGTCTAGTTCAGTAATCTCCCGACAAATCGACTTGACCTTGTGAAAGTACTGAGCAATCGTCATGTCACGTTGTGAAATTGACAACAACTCATTCTCTAGAAGTTGTAGCCTTGTATCGTTCTTCTTTGAGAACAACATCACGAACGTGTCCCATGCTTATTTCGGTGTCTTGTCATCCCAAATATGCTCTAACATCTCTTCTCCAATTGTGGTCTTCAAGGCAAACATTGCTTTGCCTGCTTTGATTCTCCATTTGTGCAAGGCCGTTAGAATCCTCCTCTGGCGACGTAGTTTCACACCCGCCAACAATCTCCCAAAGATCCTGTCTTTGTAAATAGGACATCATGCATGTTGCCCACGTGTTGTAGTTGTTGTTGAGTTTCTTGATTCCTCCAACGATTTTGAAATCACCCATCGTGTTGGCCATACCTCAGTAAATACCAAACAAGCTCTTTCGACACGAGACTTGCAGAGTCACAGACTACTCACGATACAAAAGAAAGTCACTCACTACTAATCTCAAGAAATCGTTTCTGATGTGGAAGATCAGACAGAGCTGCAACCACAGAGCATACTAAGAATTTCAAGAGATCAGATAACCTACGGGAAACACTCGCACTCTTTATTAACACCGATCGAGAAGAGAATACAAGACACTCTGTAAAATACTTCTGCTTTTTATTGTTTTTGGATTTCTTGGATTAATAACCTAGGTAGGGTGGAGGGGTATTTATACTGTAGCCTATCGCAATCTAGATATAACAAATCTAAAGCTTTTTCCTAAAATATCTAGATCTCTTTCTCCTCAAATCTCGAGGTATTTTCCCTAAATCTCTACTAAAATAAATATATGATAGGCTCGTACAATTATTGGGCTTGACTCTATTGGGCTTGACTTTATTGGGCTTGACTCTATTGAGCTAGTACAATTATTGGGCTTGACTCTATTGGGCTAGTGATGATATTTCAACAGAAAGACACTATGCTAACAAGTGTCGGAAAGATTAACGAGTTGGATGTAGATCAAGAGCTGAAAAATCAGCTACTACAACTAGCTCTAACCGACTTAGAATAATCAAGCGAGGGAGAAATTCTCGAACTTCAAGAAGAATCTGATTCATATTCTAGCACAGAATACGAATCAGAACAAGAAGGAAGAAGGAGGTGTGAAGGATGCATAAACGTCCTTACAAAGGATTAAGAAATTCTACTTGAGGTGGTAGAAAAAATTCAAGATCCAGAAATTCAACAGAAAATTGCTCAACGACTTAGAGATGCTATGACAATCTCTAAACCACCTGAAAGGGGAGAAAGAAATCCCTACAGACTTCAATCAGTTCTCCAAAGGTTTGAAAAACCGAGAGAACTCACTACTCAAGACCTACAAAGAGAGATTAATAATCTCAAACAAGAAGTACAGGTATTAAGATTTGAAACCAGGTCAGAATCCTATATGCTTCGCCAAGAAATTCTTAACCTTTAGGAAAGGCTGCCCGAACAAAAGGAAACGGCGCAACCAAACCTAGACGAAGATGATTTTCAAAGTTCCTTCGTTGGAGCCATCACCACTTCTCAATATCAAAAATGGTACGCTCTCGTTACCTTAAAAATTTATGATTTCAAAATCACACTAAAGGCTCTCATAGATACTAGAGCCGATCAAAATTACATTCAAGAAGGCCTAATACCTACTAAGTATTTTGAAAAAACTACCGAAGGCCTTAGAGGTGCAACAACAACAAACTCAAAATCAATTACAAACTATCAAAAGTCCATGTTTGTAATGATGAAGTTTGCTTCGTAAATTCCTTCCTCTTAGTAAAGGACTTAAGGACAAGAACTAATCTTAGGTACTCATTTCATTACTCAATTATACCCTTTTAAAATAACTGAAAAGGGGTTAGAGTCAAGAGCCTTAGTAAAGAAGATAAAATTTAATTTCCTTTCCTCTATATGGATTAATGAAATAAATAACCTTCAAAAGAATACAATTATTCGATCAATAAATGTATTAAATTATAAAAAAAAACAAATTTCTTCTCTGAAGGAAGAAATTTCATTCAAGAGAATAGAAGAACAGCTTCAAAGCAAGACCGTCCAGTCTAAAATCAGAACATCACAAGCTCAAATAGAAAGGGAAATTTGTTCAACTGTCCCTAATGCCTTTTAGAATAGGAAGCAACACATAGTTAATCTTCCTTATGTCAAAACTTTCGAGGAGAAAAATATTCCTATGAAGGCCCGACCTATTCAAATAAATAAAGAATTACTAACATTCTGCAAAGCAGAAATTAATGATCTTTTGCAGAAAGGCCTTATTAGGCCATCAAAGAGCCCCTGGTCATGTGTAGCTTTTTACGTCGACAACCACACAGAGAAAGAGCGTGGAGTTCCACGACTGGTAATAAACTACAAACCCTTAAATAAGGTTCTGGAATGTATTAGATATCCACTTCCAAATAAATCAGATTTAATGCAAAGAATTTCAAATGCGAAAGTATTTTCAAAATTTGATATGAAATCGAGATTTTGGCAAATCTAGATTTCAGAAAAAGACAAGTATAAAACGGCCTTCAACGTCCCTTTCAGACAATACGAGTGGAACGTTATGCCATTTGGGCTAAAAAACGCTCCATCCGAATTTCAAAAAATTATGAATGATATCTTCAATCCTTTTCAAGAGTTTTCAATTGTCTACATTGACGATGTTCTGATTTCTCTCAAAACAACGATCAACATTTTAAACATCTTCAAACATTTTTTGCCATAGTCAAAAGAAACGGTTTAGTTGTATCTAAACCGAAAATAAAACTTATTCAGAAAAAAATCCGCTTTCTTGGATTTGAAATTCGTTTGGGTTTAATTAAACCCATCCAAAGGTCCAACGAGTTTGTCTCAAATTTTCTGGACCAAATCACGGATAAAACCCAACTACAAAGATTTTTGGGATGTCTCAATTATGTGTCTGATTTCCTCCAAAATATCAGACCCATTTGCAAGCCACTCTTTGAAAGGCTGAAAAAGAATCCCAAGCCCTGGACTGTAGAACACACCAAAACAGTCCAAAAAATCAAATCAATTTCGTGTTTATCCCTATAAACCAAAGGGCTGTTGATTTTCGATAATCGACCAGGGAAATCCTTTTCTTTCCGGTGAGAGGAAATCATTGACGGGAAGTTGTTGAAAGAAAATAAAATGCGTAAAATAACAAAGAGAGAGAATTGCTGAAATTTTGACTGTGCTTTAAATCAGGTTGTGAAATCTTCTGAACAGATTTCCTATTTAAATATAACCTATCCTAAAAATGGCTGGAGAGTGACCAACTAAATCTGTGCCACTTCCTACAAAATTTCCGTCTATTAACGAAGTCTAAAACTTCGTTAATCCATTCGACGTGTTTGTCAAATGGTCAAACAGAGAACTAATGAAAAATCAGGTTGTGAAATCTTCTGAACAGATTTCCTATTTAAATATAACATATCCTAAAAATGGCTGGAGAGTGGCCAACTAAATCTGTGCCACTTCCTACAAAATTGTCGTCTAAAACTTCGTTAATCCATTCGACGTGTTTGTCAAATGGTCAAACGGAGAACTAATGAAATCGTGTAAATCTAAATAACGAAAAACTCAGGTTTTATCTAACAAGGGTTGTTTAATAGTGGAGACCAACGCTGTTAAATAAAAGTCATGCCTTATTTAGTTAGGTTTGTAAAAACATCTGAATTCACGCGAATGGAGGAGCGTGATTCTAGGGGCCATTATTTTGGCAATTTGGGCGAAGTCTTCGTCCACTTCTTCTATTTTTGTATAATTGGTTTTTCTATTTTTGTAATTAGATTTGTTATTTAAACCGTTCAACTGAAGTAAAATAAAATATCGAGTCTTCAGCAATCTCAGCGAATCTCTCACTCTCTCTCCTTTTACTTTCGCTAATTTTTCCTTCGAAGAAACCTTCGGCCAATTTTTTCGTCGACACTGTCTTCCGAATTGCCAGAGTCAACAGACGCATCCGATATCGGATATGGAGGAATCCTGAAACAGTCCCTTGAAAAGAAAGAATCCATTGTCTGGTTCCATTCGGGAATATGGAATTCTACTAAAAAAATTACTCAACAATAAAGAAAGAAATACTTTCAATAGTATTTTGTGTACAAAAATTTCAAAGCGATTTAATTAACAAAAACTTTGTTATCAAAACAGATTCTAGGGCATCTAAATTTGTTTTAGAAAAATATGTCAAGAATCTTGTATTTAAACAAATTTTTGCTAGATGGCAAGCCATTTTATCTTGTTTCGATTTCCAAATTTTGCCTATAAAAGGGATCGAAAACTCTTTGGCTGACTACCTCTCAAGAGAGTTCTTACTCTCGAAGAAAACCTCTCCCTAGCCACTCTTCCATCTAGAGATGACCAGAAAGAAAACGATAGAGAAAGGAAAGAAGCCCACTGCTTCTTCAAACACCCATACTCCAATGACATCCAATAGCTATGCGATGGATGCTGGTTTCACATTGGTGACCAGATGTAAAGCAAGGCTTTCTAAAAAAACAGGCGGAGATTATCACTCCGACGAGGCCTTCTGCCTCTTCAACAAGGCCTTCTGCCGTTACTCCACCGAGACCTACTGTCTCTTCCACTTCAAAGGGACCTTCTGTCCCTTCGACCTACTCAGACGCAGTTGTTCCCGTTCGATTTTCTCCAGTTCCTGCAATCAGGACCTATTTTCAAAAATCTGTGTCTATACCAGAAGCTCTAGTAGAACCAGAATACGACGACTCAAAAATCAGCGAGGTCGTCAAGAAAGCCTATCCATCGGGATTCTTTTATATCCCGGAAGATTTTCATAAAACCAGAAGGTTTTATGAATTCATTATAGTCGACACAAAGTCCGTTGAAATTACTCATATTCCGAGTCGCGATGATCCTTCGAAAATCGCGTATTCAAAATTAAAAATTTTCAAAGTCATGAACCCGACGTATTGGAATCAAGATCCATACAGGGAGAAGACTTTTTCAAAACTTTTTGTTCCTCGTTCTTACTCATACAGAGATTATCAGATGGCATGGTTCAATGTCATTTGGTATTAAAATTACGAGCACTCATGGTTTATTCAATTCTGCCAGAATGCTCATAAAATTCATTACCCATTTTGGTTGATCAAATGGTGGAAACTCTTTGAATCAGCCAAAGATATATCCAATACAGGAATCGTTCCACTACTTTATTCAAAATATATTCAAAACTCCATGTCCATTAGCCATGCGCTTTTTGTTGAGATATGATTCAAAGTATTCAAGATAATGATATGATTTAAAGTAGTTGAGATATGATTCAAATATTTAAACTACCAAGATTTTAGGAGATTGTCACTAGATTTGAATTTTTCTAGATTTCGATGATTTACTATTTCTTGTCCAGTGTATAAGCTATAAATACTGGAATTGTATAACTCTCTAAGCATCGAGTCAGTAGACAATAATAAAGCACTGCAGCTTTCATCTATTCCTATCTATTCCTATCTCTTTCACTATCCCTTTTTTCCAATAATTGTGGTATCAGAGCCAAGTTCGTTCGACATGAGGGTGAGTGATTATTTTCTTTCACAAAACAAAAATGGCAGTAGCTGGTTTTTCTTCCTCTGCACCGTTGTTACCAATATTTAATGGTGAGAAATACGAGTGGTGGAGCATCAAGATGAAGACCTTGCTGAGATCGCAGGAGCTATGGGACTTGGTGGAGCACGGGTTTGCTGATGTATTAGAACCCACAGTAGAAGAAAAGGAGAGACTAAGAGAAACCAAGAAAAACGATGCCAAGGCTCTATTCATTATTCAGCAAGCAGTTCATGAAACTATCTTTTCACGAATTGCAGCAGCAACCACATCAAAGCAGGCATGGTCAATTCTACAGAAGGAGTTTCTAGGAGATTCAAAGGTCATGACAGTGAAATTGCAATCTCTAAGACGTGATTTTGAAACTCTACTCATGACGAATGACGAATCAATTGCTGATTTTTTGTCAAGATCAATGGCAATAGTCAGTCAGATGCGACGTACGTATGGAGAGAAAATTTCAAACGAAACAATTGTTGCAAAGGTGTTGAGAAGCTTGACTCCAAAGTTTGACCATGTGGTGGCCGCCATAGAAGAAGTTAAGGATCTATCCATACTCTTCGTTGATGAACTGATGGGCTCGCTTTAGGCTCATGAGGCAAGAATCAATAGAGCATCAGAAAGGAACGAAGAAAAGGCACTACAAGTGAAGGAGACAACCAATAACGAAAGAGAAAATATTCATTTAGCAGGTAGAAGTCGTGGAAGAGGAGGATTTCGCAACTTCCATGGTGGTCATGATAACAGGTGGAGAAGTGATGGACAGAGACAATTCAATGAACAAAGGAATGTCATACAATGTTACCATTGTAGAAGGTATGGGCACACAAAATCTGATTGCTGGTATAAAAATCAACGAATGAATTTTGCAGCAGCGAATGAAGAAGAAGAAGAAAAGCTGTTTGTGGCATGCATGGATACTAATCCAGAAAAAGGTAACTTATGGTTTGTTGATAGCGGATGCTCGAACCATATGACAGGCACCAAATCTTTATTCAAAGAGCCTTAATGAGACGCAAAAGATTAAGGTGCAACTTGGAAATACAAAAGAGATGCAAGTTGAAGGAAAAGGTACAGTGAAAATCGAAACCAGTCTCGGTAAGATAAAACAATTAGATAATGTTCAATTTGTACCTGATTTAGGGTACAATTTATTGAGTGTTGGACAATTGATGACTAGAGGACACTCAGTTCTATTTGATGATAACACATGTGTCATTACACATAAGAAATCAGGTCATAAAGTTTAAATTGCCATGACTTCAAATAAGATGTTTCCACTTGATGTTTCTAACATGGAGGATTTTGCTCTTATTGCTAGCATGAAAGATGATTCAACATTATGGCATCTCAGATATGGACATCTTCATATGAACGGCTTGAAAATACTCAGGGATAAAGGTATGGTTTTCGGATTACCGAGAATTGACTCAACTAATTTATGTGAAGGATGCATTTATGGCAAGCAGACTAAGAAGTCATTTCCTGTTGGAAAATCTAAAAGAGCTTCACATTATCTAGAACTAATTCATGCTGACTTATGTGGGCCAATGCAAACGAAATCCTTGGGTGGGAGTATATACTTTTTACTATTCATTGATGATTATAGTCGCATGAGCCGAGTTTACTTCCTACAACATAAGTCAGAAACGTTTCAGAAGTTCCAGATTTTTAAAGCTATGGTAGAAAACCAAAGTGGCTGTCACATTAAAGTTCTTCACACAGACAGAGGTGGCGAATTCATATCTAAAGAGTTCAATCTGTTTTGTGAAGAAGAGGGCATCCAAAGGGAATTAACAGCTCCCTACACTCCAGAACAAAATGGAATCGCTGAACGAAAAAATCGAACTATTGTGGAGATGGCAAGAAGTATATTACAAGCAAGGAAACTTCCAAACCAATTTTGGGCAGAAGCCATAGCAACATCTGTTTATCTATTAAACATTTTACCAACAAAGGCGGTTATGAATCGAACTCCTTATGAAGCATGGCATGGAAGGAAACATATAGAGGAAGACAAAGAAACAAAGGTATACAGGCTGAGACAGACATTGTACGGGTTAAGGCAGACGTACGAAGGCCTTGTCAAAAGAAAAGTTCTGTATTTGACATCTACAACTTTGAATCAAGGGGGAGTATTGAGATATGATTCAAAGTATTCAAGATAAAGATATGATTTAAAGTAGTTGAGATATGATTCAAATATTCAAACTACCAAGATTTTAGGAGATTTTTGGAGATTGTCACTAGATTTGAATTTTTTCTAGATTTCGATGATTTACTATTTCTCGTCCAGTTTATAAGCTATAAATACTGGAATTGTGTAACTCTCTAAGCATTGAGTCAGTAGACAATAATAAAGCATATTATTGATGAGGAACAAAAAAGTTTTGAAAAAGTCTTCTCCGTGTATGGATCTTGATTCCAATATGTCGGGTTCATGACTTTGAAAATTTTTAATTTTGAATATGCGATTTTCGAAGGATCATCACGACTCGGAATATGAGTAATTTCAACGGACTTTGTGTCGACTAGAATGAATTCATAAAACCTTCTGGTTTTATGAAGATCTTCTGGGATATAAAAGAATCCCGATGGATAGGCTTTCTTGACGACCTCGCGGATTTTTGAGTCGTCGTATTATGGTTCTACCAGAGCTTCTGGTATAAACATAGATTTTTGAAAATAGGCTCTGATTTCAGGAACTGGAGAAAATCGAACGGGAACAACTGCGTCCGAGTAGGTCGAGGGGACAGAAGGTCCCTTTGAAGTGGAAGAGACAGTAGGTCTCGATGGAGTAACGGCAGAAGGCCGTGTTGAAGAGGCAGAAGGCCTCGTCGGAGTGATAACCTCCGCCTATTTTTTTAGAAAGCCTTGCTTTACATCTGGTCACCAATGTGAAACCAGCATCCATCGCATAGCTGTTGGATGTCATTGGAGTATGGGTGTTTGAAGAAGCAGTGGGCTTCTTTCCTTTCACTATCGTTTTCTTTCCGGTCATCTCCAGATGGAAGAGTGGCAAGGGAGAGTTTTTCTTCGAGAGTAAGAACTCTCTTGAGAGGTAGTCAGCCAAAGGGTTTTCGACCCCTTTTATAGGCAAAATTTAGAAATCAAAGCAAGATAAAATGGCTTGCGATCTAGCAAAAATTTGTTTAGATACAAGATTCTTGACATATTTTTCTAAAACAAATTTAGATGCCCTAGAATCTGTTTTGATAACAAAGATTTTGTTAATTAAATCACTTTGAAATTTTTGTACACAAAATACTATCGAAAGTATTTCTTTCTTTATTGTTGAGTAATTTTTTTAGTAGAATTCCATATTCTCGAATGGAACCAGACAATGGATTCTTTCTTGTCAAGGGACTCTTTTAGGATTCCTCCATATCTGATATCGGATGCGTCGGTCTCCACTATTAAACCAGCCCTAGTTTATCAGGGATAAACACGAAATTGATTTGACAAGGGATTTGATTTTTTGAACTGTTTTGGTGTGTTATTTAGTCCAGGGCTTGAGATTCTTTTTCAGCCTTTCAAAGAGTGGCTTGCAAATGGGTCTCATATTTTGGAGGAAATCAGACACATAATTGAGACATCCCAAAAATCTTTGGAGTTGGGTCTTATCCGTGATTTGGTCCGAAAAATTTGAGACAAACTCAATGGACCTTTGGATGGGTTTAATTAAACCCAAATGAATTTCAAATCCAAGAAAGTGGATTTTTGTTTGAAAAAGTTTAATTTTTTGTTTAGACACAACTAAACCGTTTCTTTTAACTGTCAGTAAAAAATGTTTGAAGATGCTTAAAATGTTGATCGATGTTTTGAGAGAAAATCAAAACATTATCAATATAAACAATTGAAAAGTCTTGAAAAGGATTGAAAATATCATTCATAATTTTTTCAAATTCGAATGGAGCGTTTTTTAGCCCAAATGGCATCACGTTCCATTCGTACTATCTGAAAGGAACGTTGAAAGCGGTTTTGTACTTGTCTTCTTCGAAATCTGGATTTGCCAAAATCCTGATTTCATATCAAATTTTGAAAATACTTTGGCATTTGAAATTCTGTACATTAAATCTGATTTATTTGGAATCGGATATCTAATCCATTCCAAAACCTTATTTAAGGGTTTGTAGTTTATTACTAGTCGCGGGACTCCACGTTCCTTCTCTGCTTGATTGTTGACGTAAAAAGCCGCGCATGACGAGGGACTCTTTGATGGCCTAATAAGACCCTTTTGCAAAAGATCATTAATTTCTGCTTTTCAGAATGTTAGCAATTCTTTATTCATTTGAATAGGTCGGGCCTCCGTAGGAATATTTTTCTCCTCGAAGTTTTTGACATAAGGAAGATTAACTATGTGTTGCTTCCTATTCCAAAAGGCAATAAGGATAGTTGAACAAATTTTCCTTTCTATTTGGTCCTGTAATGTTTTGATTTTAGACTGGACAATCTTATTTTGAAGTTGTTCTTATTCTTTTTGAATGAAATCTCTTCTTTCAAAAAATAGATTTGTTTTTCTTTGTAATTTAATATATTTATAGATTGATTAATTGTATTCTTTTGAAGGTTATTTATCTCACTAATCCTTACATTACGAGAGGAAATTAAATTTTATCTTCTTTCTAAGGCTTTTGACTCTAACCCTTTTTCAGTGATTTTGAAAGGGTATAATTGAGTAATGAAAAGAGTATCTAGGATTAATTCTTGTCCTGAGTCCTTTACTAAAAGGAAGGAATTTACGAAGCAAATTTCGTCATTACAAACATGGACTTTTGATAATTTGTAACTAATTTTGAGTCTATTGTTTGCACCTCTAAGGCCCTCAGTAGTTTTTTCAAAATACTTTTATAGTATTAGGCCTTCTTGAATGCAATTTTGATCACCCAAAGTAGTTTTTTCAAAATACTTTGTAGGTATTAGGCCTTCTTGAATGCAATTTTGATCGGCTCCTGTATCTATAAGAGCCTTTAATGTGATTTTGAAATCATAAATTTTTAGGGTAACGAGAGCGTACCATTTTTTATATTGAGAAGTGGTGATGGCTCCAACAAAGGAACTTTGAAAATCATCTTCGTCCAGGTGTTTGGCTCCATATAAGACTGACCTAGTTTCAGAACTCTTGAAAGTTCTCTTGGTTTTTCAAACCTTTGGAGAACTGATTGGAGTCTATAGGGGTTTCTTTCCTCCCTAGTTGGTTTGCGCCGTTTTCCTTTGTTTGGGCAGCCTTTCCTGAAGTTTAATAATTTCTTGGCGAAGCATATAAGATTCTGACCTGGTTTCAGATCTTAATGTCTATACTTCTTGTTTGAGATTATTACTCTCTCTTTGTAGGTCTTGAGTAGTGAGTTCTCTTGGTTTTTCAAACCTTTGGAGAACTAATTGGAGTCTATAGGGGTTTCTTTCCTCCCTTTCTGATGGTTTAGAGATCGTCATTGCGTCCCTAAGTCGTTGACCAATTTTTTGTTGAATTTCTGGATCTTGAACCTTTTCTACTACTTCGAGTAGAATTTTTTGATCCTCTGTAAGGACATTTATGCATCCTTCGCACGTCCGTTTTTCCTTCTTGTTCTAATTCGTATTCTATGCTAGAATATGAATCGGATTCCTCTTGAAGTTTGAGGATCTCTCCCTCGCTGGATTGTTCTGAGTCGGTTAGAACTAGTCGTAGTAGCTGATTCTTCAACTCTTGATCAATATCCAACTCATTGATCTTTCCTCTAATCGGACACTTATTAGCATAATGCCCTTCTTCTCGACATTTGAAGCAAGTTTGCCATTTCTTTCCTCTATGGGTTTTTGTAGGGGTATACCTCTTCTTTGAATACGTTGACTTTTGAGATTGCATAGGTTTATTCCGATACTTTATTCTAGGTCTTCTTTTTTAGCAACCATTTTATCCACATATTTATTAACTCGAACTTTAATAGAGGCATCATGTTTTGTCTTTTTGTCATTTTTCACGTAACTGAGTATTAGTGCTGACCAATAGTTTTACAGCGGACTCTCTCTTATTGTCAGGACCACACTAGCGAACAGTTGCTGCGAACATACTTCTAGATTACTGAGACTTTAAAACTAGAGGATCATAAAGTTCCCTTGAACCGCTCCTTAAAGTGTATTTTAAAAAATTAAATTTTGTACATTTTATATATATATATATAGTTGAACAACTATCCAATCTATTGATACATAGTTTAAGGATGTTCTCAGTCTATTTTGATAGACATGTTATCTAGATTGATAGTAGAGAGATATTTTGTTAATTATCTTCTCTACTAGTAGGAGTT
Source organism: Cucurbita argyrosperma subsp. sororia (assembly GCA_018691285.1). Classification (NCBI taxonomy): domain Eukaryota; kingdom Viridiplantae; phylum Streptophyta; class Magnoliopsida; order Cucurbitales; family Cucurbitaceae; genus Cucurbita; species Cucurbita argyrosperma. The sequence goes on from CM031900.1 coordinate 16,490,926, forward strand.
TAACGACGATTCCTGTCGGTTCCCTTCGTTGTTACAACTCTAGGATTGTAAATCTAAAAATGGATCATTAAGATCGTAAACGGTACATTCTTCTTCATTGATGAAAGGAGAAGACAAAAAGTAGATACATTCGACTTCTTAAATAATATTTTAGAAGTTAGCTCTCGAAGACGTCTGGGACTAAAACTGAAATTAACTTAAACTTTGAATTTAAGAAATGACCGTTTGCAACAAGTCATAGCTTTACTGCTTTGACATCAACGTGGGTATAGGTGCACTTATTCCATCATTTAATCTTAATCATCTTGAATCTTTGTTTGAGGTGCTCATAACTTTTAAGTCGGAAATTTGAAGAGAAGAATCCGTAAAATTTAGAAATATACGTTAAAAGTGCATCGTTATTGGAAAATAACTTTTTATTATGATTTGGCAAAATAATGGAATGATTCTTGGATTGGGATATGGAAAATATGTTTGAAAGTTATTTTCTTAAAATTATATAATTCAGCTTTTGTTAACTCTTTTTTAACTTTAATTTACTACAATGAAAACGAACCAGCAAAGCATAGTAAAAATACTCTTCTCCAACAACCATGTCAAAACTTAATCCTTACTTAAGAAATGAAATTTGGTGTGAGATCCCACGTTTGTTGGGGAGGAGATTGAAGTATTCTTTATATGGTTGTGGAAACCTTCCTTGGCAAACGCGTTTAAAAAATCTTGAAGAAAATCTCGAAAGAAAAAGCCCAGAGAGGACAATATGTGCTAACGGTGGGCTTAGACCATTACAAATGGTATTAGAGCCAGACACCGAACGATGTGCTAGCGAGGAGACTGAGCCCCGAAGGGAGGTGGGCATGAGGCGGTGTGCCAGCAAGGAAGCTGAGCCCCAAAAGGGGGGTGCACACGAGGTAGTGTACCAGCAAGGAGGTTGGGCTCTGAAGGGGGATGGATTGAGAGATCCCACATTGATTTGGAAGGAGAACCAAGTATTCTTTGTAACGGTGTAAAAACCTCTCCCTAACAAGCGTGTTTTAAAAACTTTGAAGGCAAGACTAAAAAAGAAAATATTTGCTTGCAGTGAGCTTGGGTAACACAAAAAAGAAAATATTTGGGCAGTTACCGTAACTAAGTCTTGACTTGAGCCAATGGGAGCTTGCCATAAGAGCCATTGCTAAATTTCTTATATTTTACTCTTTTTCTTGTAATTGTTTGTTGCTATATGATATTAAGACCAGACTATTACCTAAACTCTAAGAGGAATTAAAACACCATCCAACTATTCTTTTCATGTTTTTTTTTGTTCTTATCAGAGAAGGAAGAGCATAGTGAGCTGCTTCAACTGTTGTGTGAAAGCATAAACACAAACTCAAATTCTATTGATTAATGATGTGATGGTTTCTCTAATGCTTTTGTTTTCTCTCATTTGGCTTCTAGTTTGTTATAAGAACATAAGAAACTCTTTTAATTGAAGTTAGATAAATTCCTTATCCATTGACTTGTATCTCACCCTTAAAATCCTTAAAATATTCGACGACACAAAAAAGCGAAACCAAAAACCTCCTAAACTTTAAAAGTCTGAATACAAAAACGACTATTCCAACAATATCAATAGCCTAAGAGGGTCTTTCAAGCATTCTCTCTCCTTTGTTTCAAAGGAATCAATACATCAATAACATTCGAACATATCTTTCCTATCGTGTAAGCATGGAAAAAGTTTCAATAATAGGTGAACTAGTTTTAAAATTTTGAAACGTCTTACAACTCTTCGACACAATTCAACATTTAGGAACCTCACTTTTAAACTTCAATAACCTGTTAGACACAATCTAATGTTCAGTTTGAAGACCTATTCAATGCTTGCAAGTTTGAAAACCTCATAAACGAAGTACGAAGCTATTGTGCAATATTGAGTGCTCTAAGTCTCATGTAGGGACTAAAAAAAGGCAAAAACGTATACCAAGACGGCCATACATAATTTACTCTTACTTGTACAGTGATGTTCAGTCGAACAACATTAAGTTGAACACTCAAACAGTATAAATCTGTTGAACGAAATAGGAAAACAACCGTTCTTAGCATGACTACAAAATGGCACAATCACACATCAAGTTCAGTTCCTACTACTAGTTGTTCAGTGCTCCAACTGATGGTGGTAATATCAACAAAGCACTGTGTAGCCTAACAAAAAGCTTTGGATGGGACATGTCATGACTGAAAGCTAAACTCGAGATCGTAAAGGCATTGACATCATAGGATTACCGATAAGTTGGAATAGCAACAAACCATTGACTTCAAGGATCACACCTTTTTAATGATCTGAACAACATCTTCATCTTCAAGCTCATGTTCCTGCGTGCGAAAGGACCACTCTCTCAAATTTCACATATAAATGAATTTACAAGAGTGCATTTTAAAATTTGTTCAAGCGGTGGGGACTGTAAACAGCGGCAGAAAATAAAAGGAAATGGACTAACCTTTCCCACTCGTTGGGGCTTGTGCTTGACGCTTGATCCCCAAACCAAAGCACTGTACAAGTTTATAAGAGTTAGCATGTGCAGCTGAAAAACTCCCATGTCATGGGATACCAAATTAACCAACATTTAGCTATAGGCACTTTATATTCAAAATTTAGATATGTACTAACCTTTTAAAGTTTTCGACTAAAAAGACATGATATTGTCAAAGTAAAGACTAAATTTGTAAATTGAACTCAAAAAATAAAAGAAAACAGTACTGAGAAATTAGGTTAAAAAACAAAGAGAAAACACATCCAAATGGCACCGAAAGTTGGGGACTTCAATCAAAATTACTCACTACTTGAATTGCTTCAGCATATCTTTGTGGATACGGCTGCAAAAATCCTCGACAGTCCTTTTCTTAGAAGATAGAATTACGGGATCATCATAGTCGGGATTCATTCCTTTGGGTTTCGTGTAGATGCGAGTTAAATCAAGATACTCCCATACTTTATCCAGTAAACCATCAAGATTCCATTCAAGATGTGCACTGTCAAAGAATCAGAAACAATAAATAATATGATCAGTTATCAAGCGAAGTGAGAAATAAAAACCTCCATTGGATCATCAAACCTTTCATGAAAAATAAAATATATTGTTGTCACTTGGCATTAAAGATACAATAGTGAGGAATAAAGAAAATCAAAAGTCTTATGTAATAAAACTCAGCTTTTAACGTCAAAAAAATAATATAAATAAATATGCTGAAATAAGGGGCTAACCAGACAAATAACTCTCAAGTCAACTAAGCAGTTAATAATACAAGCCTAAGTATGCAGAACAACTGAAACAAGGCACGTAACACAGCTTATGCAAGTCTAAGCGACCATGGGTGCTGCCTTAATTTGCTACTACAAACCCCACTTAAACAAAGGGGGACTTTAACGAGCCTGAACTTGTGACAAAGACACAAAAATTGCAATTTGCAATTTGGCCATAGGAATAGGATACAACATAACAAACCAGGCGTTTCTTAAACACAATTTGACAAACAAAAGTGTCAATCCACTTCGATGTGCTTCAAACCGAGGATGAAATACATGATAGAGGCTAAAGCAGACACCCCTTAATTATCACGCCAAGTAGTAGAAATGCTAATGAGAGAAATTCAAACTTATGTAGTAATTAGAAAATCCACATGACATCTGCAGTCACATGGACGAATGCAATATTTAGACTCAATACTAGATCATGCAAAAAGGGGTTGTCTTTTCCTCCCTTTACTAAGACACTTGTATCCTTTCTGTTGATCAAAATTTCCTACCCAAACCCATTTAGTTGTGTGATACTTATATCAAAATTTTGAGGTGGATAGGATCGGTGGAGAGAATGGTAGGCAGAGCCAGAAGTCAATTAATAAGATAAGTAGTATCTTATTCATAATATACCATAATCACATGAAATTAAAGACAATCACAAATTTTAATACATCATGTAATCAATCTCAACGTTCAACTTAAAAAATTGGATAAGAGAGGAATAGGATATGATTTAATAACGAGAAGACATAGTATACATGATGCCTAAGTACGTGGTAAATGCATAAACTTGATTCACATATTCTATTGAGAACTAGAATAACATTTATCACACGCTAGATACTTGGGGCATATATTTATAGACCCCCCAATACTGACCCTCAATCATGAAAGTATACAGAAGGGAGAAGGTTAAGAAGGGAAATTGATTTATTAATGAATATATAAAAATATATATATGGTGGGCAATTGTGAAAAGATAGTCCTTGGTCGTTAAGTTAGAATAGGAAGGGTAGCATTTATTAGCATTTAGTAGAAATGGTAGTAAGGAAAACGGGACAGGTTTTCTCCCATTTTTGCGAAACTAGAAGTACTGGTCATAAGCGAGAAAAAAAGGACTCGATTTTCCCCATGTTTATTTCAATAACAGCAACTCAAATCATAGATATACATAAGAGGAGGATTCCTCCACTGAAAAAAAATTACAAATTTATTAAAAAAAAAAAAAAAAAAAAAAAAAAAAAAATCTCTTTCCTCCCTCCCCTCCCTCCCCTCCCTCCCCTCCCTCCCCTCCCTCACTCTATCTCAATCCCACCAAAAGTGTTAAAGAAGTTTCCCTAACTCATTGTATCTATGACTCTACCTCTCATTCAACACGGGTGTTTTCTTTGCAAATCACAATTTTCAAGCCTCAGGCATAGGTTACCAATCCCCTGCCATCCCTTTGCACAGTAAAAGACATTTTGCAATTGTTCTTCCCCTTTGAACATTGCAACTAAGAGAATTTTGCAATCTCCAAGGGATTGGTTTAAGAAGATGTTTTTCCTCCTCAACCTTTTTCCTTCGGTGATTTGAACCCAACGCCTCCCAGTTAAAAGTTATAACTCAGGGTATTGACAACTGGATCCTTGACCCCTTGTGGTAAAGAGGGGAAAATAAGTAACATCGTTGAATTCAGTTGCCAATTAGTGGTGTTTAAACGTGAAAACAGACTTGCAAAATGAGAACAAGAAAGTTATAGAAAGTTGCAAAGATATAAAAGTTACCTGACTGGGCAATAGTGTGGAAGTCTGTCCAGAATCTCCAGCTCCTCTAGGGTAATCTGATCGATTTTGTTAACAGCATAGATACAAGGCATGTATATTCTACTACCCTCAATCACGTCTATGAGATCATCAGCAGTTGCATCGTATTTAAGAGTGATATCAGCATTATGGATTCTGTACTCACTACAGATAGCCTTCACCGTGTCAAGGTCCAGATGGGTGGTAGTGACAGTTGAAGTTAAATTTATCCCACCCTTGTCTTTCCTCCTGAACGACAGATTAGGAGCCTCCTTGTTCAACCTGATTTCAAAGAACATGCACCAAAAATTAATCAAAAAGATATAAAGAAAGAAAAAACTATAGAATAATGAATGTCACCATGGCTCATCCTAAACAAATGTTGACAATATTCCCAAGTGTGAAGAAAACTTTGTCCCCAGCCACCATCAGAAATTACCAAATTAACTTTTCTGTTGAGCTTGCTTTATAAATATTCCTTGGAAATTATACTGTCTTTGTAACTAACAAAAAAATTCGGTGGTTAGTGTAAGTTTCATGAGGGTGTGATCCTATTATGTAAGATATTGTAGACTTTGTCGTTCATAACTTTTTTATCACAAAGGATTTGTAATTATCTTGTTACTAAGATATTATCAAATCGGCAGGATTCTTTGAAATCTCCAAGTTGTTAGTTTGAGTGGGGTGGATTATCTAGATTTTCCCCTATCATTTTCTTTTAATAAATGGAAGTAGTCCATAACCAAAACCCAGAAGAATGAACACGGGAACATTCAATTTTTTACTAATGAGAGTACCCCATAACTGCAAATAGTTTCGGAGAAAGCCAACAATCTTTCAAAGGTAAGGCCACAAGGTCACAATACGACCAAAAGGTGATTATAGAGGATAAAACAGTGAACAGAAGCTAGAATGGTGACAAATGGATTCAGTGAATTCTAGTAGTTTCCAAATTTACAAACTATCCCACATATTTGTCCACCTTTTTTTACCTTGCAAGCATATTAAGCATCAAGGTAATATCCTGGTTGACAAGGAAGGTGTTGTCCAGTATCCCAGTCAACACCAAAAGGTAATGCTCAGCCCAGCAAACTAGTTTTAAGAGACAGACTTGAGGTCGTTAAAACAAATTTCTTAACTAAACCTTCTTCATTTTGGTCTCAATAAAATATACATGTAAAACTTTTTAACACACCACTCGAGGAATGTCGCATGTCAAACTTTAAACCACCAAAAATTTACCTGATGCCAAATCCCTCTAGTTCTTTCTCTATTAAACGTTTGTGCGTGATAGGCTTTATTGCATCCAGAACAATTATAATGCAATTGCATGTCCTGGCCGTGCTGATAACCTACATGAATGTAAACCATTAAAGAGTAAGATAACGGATAACAAGATTGTATCACTCCGCTCCATATAAATTGAATTATACAAATTACAAACCCATGATACTAGAAATAATTATTCAGTTTCACTTGAAAGACATCTAATCTTGCTCACTTATCCTAAAAGGGCATAGAGATTAAAATTAATTTTATCACTCATTTTTTACCCCATTTGATAATTTTTTTTTTTTTTTTTTTTTCATAAGAAACTTTGTAAGATATATCATTAAAACACAAGAGAACTGCCTAAGAGCAGGGGTAGAGGAAACCCCCTCCCCACAAACTATCACAAAAAGGCTTTCCAATTTGTAGTAATCGTGGAAAGAATACAACTATGAAAGAAATCTTTGGGATTTGAAGTCCAAGAATCCAAGCATTGTACACTATAAACAAAAGAATCCCTACTGTCATCTTATACAAAATAATTATAAGGTTTCTCTCACTTATCCTAAAAGGGCATAAATATTATTCAGTTTCACTTGAAAGACATCTAATCTTGCCCTCACTTATCCTGAAAGGACATGAAGATTAAAATTAATTTTCTTACACTCATTTAGCCTCCATTTGATAACCATTTTGTTTATCTTTCATAAGAAACATTGTGAGATACATCATTAAAACACAAAAGAGAACTCAGGAGTAGAGGAAGCCTCCTCCTACAAACTATAACAAAAAGGCTTTCCAATTTGTAGTAAATGTGAAAAGAATACAACTACGGAAGAAATCTTTGTGATTTGAAGTCTTAGAAGCCAAGCATTGTACACTACAAACAAAAGAATCCTGTACTATCATCTTATACTAAAAATTTCAAAGGTTTCTCTCACTTATCTTGAAAGAGCATAAAGATTATTCAGTTTCACTTGAAAGACATCTAATATTGCTCTCACTTATCCTAAAAGAGCATGAATATTAAAATTAATTTCCATACACTCATCTAGAGTCGTGATTTTGCTTGTGCTACTTGAGGCAGTTTCTTCGAGGTGTTCAGCTTTAGCTTGACAGCTCTAAGGGTTGCAAGAAGACAATTGAGGAGATTCTCCTTCATCCATCTTTTCATGAGAAAGGGTTGTTTTTGTGGAAAATTGGGGTGTATACAATTTCGTGAGTTCTGTGAGTTCGGTGAAGCGAGAGAAACAACAGAATCTTCAAAGGCCAAGAGATCCTTCAACAATATTTGGTCCCTTATTAGATTCCTTGTCTCTTTGGGCATCTGTTTCTATGCTCTATTTCTCTTGACTCGAACCCCTTCTTGTAGTTTAACTCCCTTTATTAGGACTTCTCCTTTTTCAATGTCTGTGTATTCTTTCTTTTTTTTTTTTTTTTTTTAATGAAAGTCCAGTTTTTCATTAAAAATTAATAATGATGAAAATAATAATTCTAGTCTCTATAGAGAATATTCCGTATAAAATGACTTTAAAATAATAGAAATAACCGGTAACCATTGACAGCTGAACGGAATCAATTACTAAATGATATCAAGACGAGAAGTGCAACAGATTTATCATGTTTACCTGTCTTCCTCTTCCCTTTCCGTCCTTAGCACCCTCAATAATACCAGGGAGATCAAGCAACTGCCAGTTAAAGCAAAATACAAGTTCAATTCAAAATTTATTTTTAAAACGTGACAAAAATGTAACTATAAAAATATTATTTTAAAACAACAGCAACTACGAACAAGAAAATGGGTTTGATTATCAACCCTCATTACTCAATAGAAATAGAGTAAAAAAGCATAGGAAAATGGCGGGAATCTGAAAGGATTACAGCACCTGAATTTTAGCTCCTCTATACCCGATTACACCAGGGATGCAAGTTAGAGTAGTGAATTCATATGAAGCAACCTGTAAAGATAACAATTTGTGAGACTTCACAAAATTTCATAAACTAAATCTTAAGAAATTTAATCATATATACTGAAATACACAGATGCATGCATGCATACACATATGCGCATAAATTATAAAATTTTAATTTTATATAAATACAAGCATGCATAAATTAAAATAAACACATTTTTCTCTTCTTAACAGCACATGCGATTCTGTGAGTGGAAGTTTTAAGTAAAAGAAAAATGTTGAAGGAAATCAATTTGTTAATCAGAAACAGAAGACTTTTCTCACAGGTATAAGAGAAAACACAGCCGTACAAAAAACTACAACCGGATTCCAAGTACGAATGCTGGAAAATTAACTTCAGTCAAACCATTTTGCAAATATCTTAATATCTTGTATATGCATATATGTCCTGAGCTTCTTTTATTTTAGAGTTCGATGAGGCAGGGGGATATCACCTACAACACTCAAGATGACCAACCTTTCAAAAACTATAACCATTTGCATGTAGGAATACACTAGAAACATCCTAACTTACGCCTCTACACATACTGGTGCACTCTTTGTGAACAAAGACGGGACATGCATTGGCGTAGAACAAAAAGAAAGGATCTTATTAAGTTGAATCAATTGATTTTGCACAAGCAGGAAAGGGGCTCATATAGCCCTTTAAGACAGCAACATAGCTGAAGGCTAGTTTAACCCCTTGCATTATAAATGCATATGGCTTGTTAGGCTGACACCTAACCAACAGCTATTTTAATGTTTAACGAGACTCCAAGCCAAATCATTGTGGATATATAATATTAACTTGATATGCTATCTAACATCAGTTTCAATGAGAATTTATAACATCACAGTGCTTTATTTAATGTTGATATCTTGATGTAAATGTCATTGAATATAAAGAAATTGTACTAAAAAACTGTCACTGAGAAGTGATAAGAATAGATATAACATCAGATAAGTTTTTATACCTCTGAAAAAGTACCAGTCAATTTATTGAGTAAGGTAGATTTTCCGACCGAAGGAAAACCAACCAAACCAACTCTTGCATCACCACTTTTGGTGACATCGAAACCTTCACCAGCACCACCACCTCCTTTTGATGCAGGTGCAATGAGTTCCCTCCTTAACTTTGCAAGTTTAGCCTGTTAGACACCAGTGTCTTGAGAGTTTGTAAGTAAATAACACTACATAAGGTGAGGACTAATTGTTAAGCTAATCATAACTCAAAAGGAACAAGATAATTTGGTCTTGATTACACTATTTGTGCAATGTACATCATGCGTGCAAATGTACGAAAAATAGAGATAAGAGACTTATTCAATTTCAGATCATGGTTTGATTTTACTTTTTAGTACTATGGATGAGTAAGTGATTGGCTGTCAACTACTGTTTCTCTTTTCTTTTGCGTCAAATCTTGAAAGCGTGGATATTTTCGTCATGTTTGTGAAAAGACAGGAATTCTTGATATTTTGTTCAAGGTCAAAGTAAAAGATGGAAAAAGAAAATAAAAGGGATAGCAGGGAAAAATGAGAGAAGAACAGAATACCGGGGAGGGATTACGGGGGGGCGGGTTGAGAGAGACAAAAAATGAGGGAGAAAGGAGGAATAAGAAAAATACCGATCTTGTTGAATAATCCAATGAGATGAAGTTTTTCCTTGGGGAAGATTATGGGTTTCTTGGTGAAAGTGTATCAGTGAAAAGATTTTGATGGTGATGTCAAGATCTTGTTTGCTTCCACTTAATCTTCTTTATACCTAGGGGTGTACATGGTCTGAGTCGGGTTGGGTTGAGAGATTTTTTTGAACCAACCCAAAAGTTCGGGTTGGGTTGGGTTGGGGAACCAATCCAACCAACCCGAACTTTTGGGTTGGTTCAAAAAAATCCCTCAACCTAGCCCGACCTAGATCATGTACACCCCTAGGGAATATCACATCTCCTCTCCCCTATATTATAATTCTTATCTTCATCAATATATTTCTCCCGTTTCTATATTTCTCTGTTTCCTTTACTTTAAAAAAACAAAACAAGAAGGCTCTTGGTTCATAGAAGTTGCAGCAACTTTTAGAACTCATGGTTATTCATTTGAGCTTTGTAGCTGTTTGTGATGTTTTGCATTGATATGTGATGTTTGCCAAGCTTTTGGAATCTTTGCTTCAACTTTTTCAGGTGCTCGGCAAGACGATGTTGCTGGTGATCTAATAGATCGTTGTTAATCATATAGCTAAAGATGTAGTTATTTTAGCTTTTGTAAAGTTTTTATTTTAGTCAAGTATTTGTCCTTGAGATTTTGGGTTTTGTCAAATCTATAGGTCTCACAAGATACAGTGGTATGATTTTATGGTTTGTTTAGTTAATTGTTGAGCTTATAGTTGGTCTGCTGCTAATGATTGTTTCATGTATAAATTGTTTGATAATACTTCTGCTAAACTTCAATGTAATTTTTTTTCATAAGATAAAATATCATGGTTCAATGTAATTTTTAATTACATTAATGAAAAAAAAAATCCTTTTATATATGTTTTAAAAAAACCCATCAAATAACTAGGATATATGTACCTTGAGCAAGCCCAGGTGATGAGCAGTAGCTTTGTTCTTTTGAGTCTTTGCCATCTGCACAGCCAACGAAGTACATAAATTTTCCATTTTAATCAACCATTCGTCTCCAGTAATAACTAATAAGTATGAGTACAAGAATCATTTCACATGTCCAAAACTCCCACTGCAAATTGTAAAAATGTAACAACATAGTAACAATATAATGATCAAATTATAAGATTTATAACTACCTAACTATTAGATTTATAACTACCTAGTATTCTTCTCCAAAGCTCCTGTGCCTTTTGATTAAGTTACTACAACTTAAGTAATGAGAACCACGGATATCTCAAAACATTATTGAGAATAGCATCCTAAACAAACATAAATAATGCAAAAATGAGCTTAGCTCAATAATTACAACGTCCACTCCTTTCAATGGAACCGGAGGTTCAAACCTTCATCCCCACATATATTGTGCTAAAAAAGCAAACACATAAATGAGACCTACATCTGCATAGTTCCCAAGAAAACCATAGTAAAGACAACTACGGACATTGATTTAATAACATGTATCATCAACTGTAGAAAAGGTTTAAGCAGAATCAATTAAAATAGTGCTGCCAGAATCTCTTGAAAATCCACTACAAACTCTAGACAAGTCCTAACTAATGGAGCCTAAGAGGTTAAAGGAGAGGCTCCAAGAATCAAAGTGTTCATTATCAGTCAAAAAGTTATTGAATACATAAAAATTTCTCTATTTATGTAGAAATGAAAATAAACTCGGAAAGAAAGAAACTAGGAATTTAAATACAAAAAAAAAAAAAAAAAAAAAAAAAAAAAAAAAAAACTAAAAAAACCAAAATCCAAATGGGATACTAAAAAGGATTATTCAAGGGCTTAACCAAGACTAATATGATTATACCTCAATTTACCCTAATCCTGATACATCATGCTCTATCCCTCCCAAAAATACTTGTCCTCGAGTTTTCAGAAGAAAATAAAGCGAAATAAGGCCGTCTATCAATGGTTGGAAAAAATTCCCAATGAAAAATATTAACTTTTTCACCATCTTCACCATTGTTGGAGCGTCAAGACAATCCTCAAAGTCAAACTCAAAAATTATTTTCTTTCACACCCATTAGAAAAACTTGTTGAATAATAGTGTGATAACAACGCTTCAGCTTGGATATCTTCCTCTGAAAATGAAAACCTCACATAACAAATCTTGAAGATGTTTAAAGATTTTAATGCAGAGCTGCCAGCTATGGCTTTAGAGAAATAGAGGAACAAGAACTTCAAGGCTTCCAAGACTTCTCTTGAGAGAATAACATTTTTTTTAGTTTTAGACTAATGTCTATTTTTCGCATCTCTTTCCCTCTCTCTTTGAACAGTTTTGAAATTAATCTTCTTTATCTATCTTAGCCAACTGGATTAGCCTTTTGTAATCTTAATGACATGCCAGAATGTCTTGTTCTCCTCTTCTGCTCTATAATGTGAGTAATGGAATCGATTGTTTCCTATTTAAAAAAGAATCAAATACGCGGCCACTAGACACAACCATTGCTATAACAGCATTAAATCATTTTATTACTTTCAACATATAACAGTTGATGCATGGTAGCCTATAAATCTCTACTATTTATCTATTCATAAGTTCAGATATGAAACTGAGAGGGAAACCAGAAACTCCATAAATTTCCACTAATACTAGAGTTCCAAAAAAGCCAGCGCTGGTAAAGAGCACTGAATCAATACTATTCCACTGTCTGTCCATATGACCAATTTTCGTAAAAGGGGAAAATCTATTGAATCATATGGATAGATGATCAAAAACACTCCTGTACGGCAACAAGCCCACATAAAATAGCCCGAAAAATACTACGTTAATGCTAACTTTGATTATACAAGCAATTTCAAATGATTTCAACATATCCATTGAACCAAAAAATCGAAATAAAGCTCCTAGGCTCGGCAGCTGAGGGTAAAAGAAACTAAGATCATAAAATTATGAAATACGTGCAAATACCTCATCTTCGATATCCTTAATTTTCTGCATAACAGTCGCCATTGTCGCAGTTCAGAGAGAAATTTGTGTAGACTAACGTTGAACAAGAATTCTTCCGCGTTCAGAGGATTCTGTACGTGCCCCCACAGCTACTGCGCGATTGAATTGCAGAAGTTTATAAACAGAGATGGGTAATTCACCTTCCGCCTGTGGATGGGCCGCTTTGATGGGGCTTACGCGTATGTTTGGGACAACCAGTCGACTTGTTTAACCTAAAATTATTTAGTTGGAATTATCTATTTTGAGATGTTTAATATGAAATTCTTTAATTGGAGTTATGAATAATATGTTGTGTAAATTAAAATAAATAATATGTATTATTATTATTATTATTATTATTATGATTATTATTATGATTATTATTATTATTATTATTATTATTATTATTATTATTATTATTATTATTATGATTATTATTATTGTATATTAAAGAAAAAAAAAGTGTTATTAGTGATTCCTAGGTTGCAGCAGGACGTTAACTCCTCTTGCTGTAGCAGCCGTTTCTAGGACCAACTAAGGTCTCACCTGCACAAGTATCTACGTAATGTAGTGTCGGTGGCATATCCAATATTGCGGTCTGACTCATGTGTTTTCCATAACCAGGGGTTTTCGAGCCTGCTGTGTACGATTGGTCATGTTATTTACGGATACCGTACCGAATAGCAAGTGCATAAATCAACATCTGACATGCAGGCTGGGGCGTAATACCGACACACTGTGCTGCCTGATACTGTCCTTGAAAACTCCATTTCAAAGGAAGTCGCTCGAGACACTCGTCTTGGCACACTCGCCTGCACTATGACACACGCGTGTCATAGGGTAACTCGCTTAGGCCACAAGGCCCAGAGGTGGTGGAGAGTTAGCACCATGCCTCCCCTATAGTACATTTTGTGTCATTTTCAATACTCCACGCATAGACGTGATTTTGGCAAATGGTCATACAGTGTCATGGAGTGTCCTTTCGGTGTCCGATTGACACCAAATTTAGCAAGCATTCATATTTGGTATGGATGGACTTAACTCAAGAACCGCATATCCAAATTCCTTCTAGAACCTCAACTTTCAAGGTTAAGGCCCAAACCCTTCCCAGCTGGAGCGTACATTTTCCATCCTTCAATCCTATAGCATCACGGTCATGCGTGTCCATGGTCCATGCCCCATTGCATGTCAAACTCCTTATGTTGTATCACTTTACCGCTTTCCTAATGTATAGTTTCATTTTGTATTTTTGTACGACATTTCGGCATAGTTATGTCTATGCCTGGTAAACTTGAAATTACTCAAAATGTACTATAGGGAAATACGACTAGTCGTCAATTCTTCCTACTGAGAGTTATAAGTTGTTGTGTTGCATTTCTCGCTTATAGCTTATAACATTGCTTTCAACGTTTATTTCAATCTTGCTTTCAAATCGGAAAATCTATCTATCCCCTTTTCTAAAAACATTTTTCTTAAATGGGCTAGAGGCTTGAGAATACATCGTTCGGTCGTACGAACGCGATTTCGAGTTGGCTAACTCACTCAGTTCTAAAAGTGAGTGTCGCACAATCGCTCCTCTTCTCTAGAGTACATTTCCAGTTCAATAGAGCTCTATCACAAATCTTCATTATGACTATGCCTTCGGGACTCACAACTTATTTGTTCGACACCTGAATCACCATGAATACATAATAAGGAAATAAGTAACCGATGATGAAGAGTGCATCCATTCAAAGCTTCAAAACATACTTATTCATACCATAGATGCAACCCTAGAAGACAATGATAACCTCTTAGGCCGATAGCAGTCGGTATAGTGCCTGAGGAGCTTCCACTTCCCTTTCCAGTCTAGTATGGTACCATTGAGCTATGCATTAGATTGATTAGCGACATGTGACTCGTTGATTTGTTAAATTACCCTGTACAATGGATCCGTCCTATTATTGGGCGTTGATCATCCAGGTAGTCAGAGGTTACCTTGCATAAAGGATCCGTTCTATAGGAGGGCATTGATCATGCAAGTAGCCAGTGGAGTTGGTATGTATTGATGGGCAATGCCTTCCAACCTTGGGCGACTTCATGGCCTCAAAAATTGGGTCGTGGCATGGTAGTGAAATATCTTAATTATTAGAGTTCGTATCCTTACTAGAGTTGGAATGATTATAAGGTCACGCCTCACCTGTATAAATACATTTATTATTTGAAATGATTGCACGTAATCATAAAGAGCATAGCTAGATTATTCAAACCTAGGACAACC